>JZLH01S0428970.1:1890-44158 GCA_001188425.1 Eucidaris tribuloides
ACGGTTCGTTTTTAAAACGAAGAGAACGTTATCAGAACATGAATGATTTCATAATTCTTGGTAATGTTCATCTTGTCAAAGATATTTGAGGATATTTTGAAGGTATTTAGTGAGATTCAAAGAGAGATTTGTGTTTGTATGTGATGCTTCTTGTTATGCATACATCGTTGTAAGACAGAAAAAAAAAATCAGCTTGCAATTTTCAGGTAACGAGTATTCATTTTTTAACCCGGGACCCGAGGCAGTCGGAAAATTCATGCTCCCAGTCAGCAAAATGAAGGAAAGGGGAGAGAGAAAAGGGAAAATATGAAAGGGGAAGCCCCTCCAAGACTCTCCACAATTTATCACCAACCCAGGCGCGATTCTAAGGGGAGAGGCTGTGGGGGGGGGGGGCTTGCCCCCCCACAAAAAAAATCGGACGAGAAATGTTTCACATTAAAAATATTAATTAATAAACTGAAGCAATCTACCAAACACTTGAATATTAATAGAAAGAAGGTAGTATATGCAAATAAAATTTTTTCCTTCCATCCGTCACAATTTTTTCAAACCATGTTACCCTAAACAAACATATTATTTTGTTTGGCCTTACAGCCTATGGCCAAAAATATTCAAATCAAAGTAGTCATTACTTTTAGGGCTAAGTTGAATTAAATGGTTGACAAGATTTTCCTGCCCCATTTCCAGAGTGTCTCCAAGAATCTGAGCCTGGCCCACAAGACTCTATTGACCTCCATCATGACCATCATGAAAATATTCCAATCAAAGTAGTTATTACAAAGTAGGAGGACTGAGTTAAATTAAATGGTTGACAATATTTTCCTACCCCATTTCCAGAGCGTGTCCAAGAACCTGAGCCTGGCCCACGAGAGTCTCCTGACGTCCATCATGACCGTGGGTCAGCTGGCCCGACTGGCCCCGGACCAGTTCGCCCAGCCCATGAAGGCCATCATAGCCAACCACGTGGTGAAGGGGCTCCTGATGCAGGACCAGACGGAGGCCACGCCCACCAAGGGCATCTGGTGCCACGACAACATGGTGACTGAGGAAACGCAGGCCAAGGTGATAACAAACTTATGAAGTCGTATTTCTTGTAAAATTTAGCACACACATCGATCTTGGAGTGAAGATGTGCAAGACATATATTTGAAATGTGTCAGAAACTGCATTGCCATGGTAATGGTATATTATGGCAACAAATCAGGGGAAAGTATTGCCAATCAAACTACGACCTAATTTTTCACGCAATGCTCATGAAATTAGGCATTTGGTGGCATTTGCTCTTTGGATGAGGATGTGCAAGAATGGTTTTTTACATGTCAGAAACTGCCTTGCACATTTTGCCAAGGATGATAAAGTTTGTCCTGTTGCCCGAGACTAAAGGTGATTATTTGCATTTTATTTCACATCTGAAACTATTTAACTGTAGTCTCTAAAGAAAGAAAGGGATATTTACTTCTTTTCAAGAAAGAAAAGTAATGTTTACTTCTCTACCTCTGTATAATAACATAAAGTAAATTTGCCATTTCCATGCTGCGCCACCAGCCAAGCAACTATTAGAAAGTGATATTTCAAGTGCAACACACTTTTATTTCACATGTACTACAAAATATTGATATTGCATTAGGACTCTGTCAACTGAAGAGATCAGCGAACCACAAAAGTACTATCACCATCAAGTGCAACATACTTTTTTCTTGAGTGATTAATGAGCAAAACTACGCTTTATCATGCATGTAACTCCTGACCAATCGTGTATCAAGATACTTAGTATGTGGAATATGAGAATTAAATCCGTTAATAATGAGAGTTGATATTTGTGTGAATTTTGTAACATTGCATAGATTCGCTGCATGAAGCTCCTGGTTCACTGGCTGGAAGGCATTAGAAACAATCAGAATGGGTCTGGGGCATCCACCATCAGGTTACTGACAACGATGATCAAGAATGAAGGTGATCTGATGGAAAGACAGAAGATTAGGTAAGAATCAGTGGTCTCCACGATCTCAGAGAGACTGTTAACCCTAAAATAGCCAGGTCTTTTAGACCCATCTCATAGCCAGGGAGAGGTGGGGATGTAATGGATTTCATTTGGGATTCCATTGTGTATATTCGGTGCATGAAGCCCCTAGTCCCCTGGCTGGAAGGCATCAGAAACAATCAGAATGGGTCCCGGGCATCCACCATCAGGTTACTGACAACCATGATCAAGAATGAAGGTGATCTGATGGAGAGACAAAAGATTAGGTAAGAATCAGTGGTGTTAAAGATCCCAGGGAGACTATTAAAAGGGTCATTTATTTCACCAAGGTGACACAGTACCCCCAGCTAGTCTCTCAGCAGCAGGTTCCCTAATAAACTGATCTTCTTACATTCTGACAAAGTTAAATATCTAATGGATTAATGACTGTTATTTGCTGTGGTGGTGCATGTAATTCATGAATATCTCCCTGATTGCTGTTTGAAATCTTCCTGATTCAAACATGGAAATCAGCTCTGTTTTCTTGAAAATGTATATGTTAAATGTCATTCCCCTCCACAACTTTTTAAGTAGCTGTAGATGTTTGAAATTTGAAATAAGACTAAGACATCCAGATGAACATATAAGAGCTTGATCATGAAAGTTATTTTGGACAGTGGTAAAGTTTGTCAATCAAAGAACATAATATGTAATGTTCATATTTGCGAGACATTAGTTTCGCGATCAATTGTCTTTTCATTGATTTTGTATAAAAATATCAGGAGGTGAAAATTTTTGCTGTTGTATAGTCACAAAATTTAGGAAATTGAAACCACTGCAAATTGTTCAGCATATATAATGTGTCCTAATCAAATTTACCAAATCTGTTTTGGCTTACAGCAAAGCGAGTATGTCCCGACTGCGGCTGGCAGCAGGGTGTGCAATGCTGAAACTGGCCCAGATCCCCTGCTATGCTGAACTTATCACCCTGGAACAGTTCCAGATACTGGCACTTCTCATCAATGTAAGTCATCATGTCTTGAGGACTCTTAACTCTTAAAATGCCAAAGTCACGAATATGCTCTACACGATACATACAATGTTCATAGAGCTGTAATTTCTGTGGCATTTTATAAGTTAAAGCGGAAGTCCATGCTCATAGAAATCTGCTTTGAATGGAAGCAGAATTTTCAGGAAAATGTATCAGTGAAATTTTAAAGAAAATTGAGTTAGTCATGTTTGATATTTTTTAAGATCTTTGTTTAATTTTGCCTTTAATGCAAAAGCAGAAATGTTCAAATATGTTTCTGTAAAAAAAAAACCTGTGTTATATAGAGAATTTCACCAAAATTTCTATATATGTATTAGCATTTAAAATTTTCATTCTTAAAACAATTGATGTGATTTTTCCTCCTTCCCCCTAATCTTATCCTCCGGATGAATGTTACCAGGTCCACGAGCGTTTCTCCATCAAGTTGAACCGCGGCCTGATCTCGCTACACCTGCCCCTCATGTACATGCACTAAAGTAAAAATGATTTGATGTTACAGTCAGTATTGTATAAATAACTGATGTGATATCTCACTTTTTTCCCCCTCATCCCACCCCCAGGATGAATGTTACCAGGTCCGGGAGCGTTTCTCCATCAAGTTGAACCGCGGCCTCATCTCGCTTCGTCTGCCCCTCATGTACATGAGCATCTTTGCCCTGTGTGCCAAGGACCGGTAGGAGGCAAGACAGACGCCAGTTATATAGCAACATCAGCGCCCGCCGAGAGTACCTCAAGAACCATTCCTTGGACACTAGTGAGTGACTGAAATTCAGAATTTCAGTTCCATCCAGTGTTGAAAATAAGCTTTGTTGTGCTTCTAATCAAATTGTTGATAATGATAATAATAGTGTATTGTTTACCCAAGATAGCCTCTTCAGGGACAAAAACTGCTTTCACCGAGGGCACTGTAATTATTATTACCCCAGTTTTCACCAGATCCCAAGTAAATTTAGATGCAGAGTATCAATGTGGATCAATTTCCATGCACATTGAAAATGCGCATGGCGGGAATTTAACCTCAGCCTCTCCTGTGTCAAGGACAGAAAACTATCCATTACACCACAACTCCTCTACTGGGATATGTTACTGATTTATGAGTGAAATATTAACTGCTATTTTTTCAGGAAAGTTGTAACTCATGAACTGATCAGGACAAATATCATGAGTTTATACACATGATAGAAAATACCAATATCCGTTTTTAACTGTCTTTGAATTTTTGAAAATATGAGGCATGTTTGAAGAATCATTCATGATGTAGTAAATTAGAAGGAATTTGCCAAAACTTGGCCCCCCCCCCCCCCGAAAAAAAAACCCCTTCACAACCTTCACAATGCTATTTTGGCTCGCAGACAGAAGTATGTACTGCAAATCAAGTTTTTCAATTGATATTAATGAGGTTCCCTAAATGTATAACAATTCATGACATTGTTTAATTGTGAAGAATCTCATTTCCATACCATTTACTTCACATACTAAAATAATTTTTTTTTTTGTACTTTCAGATCCAATCTGAATACAACTCTCTCTTAAAGCACCGATAACTATTAGTTTTCAAATAATTGTGCAGTTGTTTTCGTCTCTCTTCATACCCAACAGATCAAATGCTGTCCGTCCTTCCAGAGTATGTAATACCGTACACGATTCATCTACTGACACATGATCCTGACTTTATGACGCTGAAGGACTCGGAGGCTCTGAATGACATCAAAGAGTGAGTTGATTGGTTGAACAATTATTCCATTCAGTGAGATTAACATTTTGCAGCACTGAGACTTTTCAAGTTCCCATGAGGAACTTTGGCCTAGTCTTATAAATTCTTAAAATAGTTGGCTGACTTTCTAAATGTATTTTGCTAAAATCACACATTCCGTAAAAGTCAGTGAAACTGAAAAATTAAATTTGTGTGTCTGTCTGAATGCTTGTCGTGTGTGTGTGTGTGTGTGTGTGTGTGTGTGTGTGTGTTTGTGCTTGTGTCTGTGTCTTTGTTGTGTCCATGTGGCTTGTTTAAAAAACCACTTCAAAGAACCTAAACCAAACCAAAGACAAAACCTGAAAACAAATGTGCAGAAATACAAATAAATGATTGGGATATTTTGAATTATTTATTTCAAGGACAAATTTGAAGTGTTTTATAATTTTCTTTCATCTCTCAGTTTTCAGCCTGTTTGGCAAAAGTGATGAACAGGATATTGTTCTTGATGATATTAAATATAAATAAGAGTTTTAAACTCGAACTTCAGTTCCTAAAATCCAGCATCTTTTGTAAGATCATCACCTGAAATTCTGCCTTTGGATCCCACTGAGGTTCACAAGGTGGAGCCCTGGGCCTTTGGCAAGATGCTGAGTGCTTACACTCATTTTCTGGATTTGGTCAAATCTGCCACATTATATCCCTGTTGATAATTAATCTCGTGTAGCAGTCCTTAATTGTCCTTTTCTTATGTCCCCCAGATGTCTATGGTTCATGTTAGAACCGCTCATCGACAAAGCGGAGAACTGCAGCTTCATGCGCAAACTACTGGAGACAATCAAACAGATGAAGGATGCCCAGTGTATTGATGACAGGGGCAGAAACAGGGTAAGAGTTCAGAGGTTTTAGGAATACTTCCCCAGTGGACCATTTTCCCCGAGGACAACTCACCTGGAAGATGGTCCCCCCTGGAGAACAACTCCCCCAGAGGACAATTTCCGCAGAGGAGTTTAACAGTACATTCCAGTGAAAAACATCTGAGTTGACCTCCTTGAGGAGTCCTCTGGAGGACTTGTCCTGATGTGGAATCCAGATGGGTTCCATAACATTTGCTCCAGAGATGATCATTCCTGTAACTATTGCATACATTAACCCTAACCACAATCCTCATCCTAACTCTAAACAAACCCCTGACCCTAAACCCATCCTGAACTGAAAACACAATGGCAACTTTAACCTGACTCTCTGTGTTTTCTAAGATTTTGTCGCTGGAGCAACTGTCGCCACAGCAAATGCCGAGCCATTGAACCAGTCAGTGTTGAGGAATGGAAGTGTTCTTAAATAGAACAAAAATACACATTTGCAGTGCAACAGTGTCTTTAATTCAGCCTTTTCAAAGAAACAGTAAAGCTTTGCTTTCTGTATGATTTGAATTGACATGTGGCCATTGTGTCTGCTGAATCATAAGTTTCTGGCAACAATTGCTGACCAACCCACAATAAATTGTATAATTCGACAAACACAGACACATAGTTTTCATCTGATAATTTTCTTGTGTTCGTGTAAGAGCATTGTAGATGTGAAATTTTGACTTTGAAAGCTGTGCACTTTGCCTTCAAACAGAAGCAACTGCTGAAAGAAAATGCTGAATAATGCAACAATATGGAGTTTGTGGACTGAGATATGAATTATCTCTGACATAAAAAGTATTGTTTGGCCTATATTTGATTGAGTTATTACAATTTGTTCCCTTGTCAATATGTCATCTGAAATATTGTGACCTCCATTTGAAAAAAAAAAAATATTAATCAAGAAAACACTTAAAACAAGTACAGCCAACCCTGTCTAAGCAGCCACTTCTCTGTAGCAGCCAACTTGCCTATATTGGCCACTGAAGTGATTCCCGTAGAGACAAATCATGTGTTTAAAAATTTGTACAAAGAAGCTACCTCTATATGAAGGCCACATTTTCCTTTCCCTTCGGTGGCCATTACAGACAGGTTTCACTGTAAATATTTCTTTGCACAAGTGAGATTGTGTTAGATTTAGTGGTCATAATGTCTAATGTCCAAGAACTGTATACCTTCTATTGTATTATTTTTGATGTGGTTGCCATTTGCAGAAGATGTATGCCCTCTGTGATATGACCCTGGGGCTACTCCAGACCAAGGCCCCCTTCCTCATCGTCAAGGAGCACCCCGGTGACATCCTGCTGCCCCGCAAGCTGTTCTATAAGCCTCGCAAACCCATCCACAACCCTGATACCTTCCTACCCAAACGGTTCCAGGAACAGTTCAATATGACACCAGAGAAAAAGGTAAGACAGTGGTGGTGGTGCTGGTGAAGTTGATTATGGTGATCGGGGGGGGATAGTCAAGAAGATGGTGAGGCGGTGGTGGCAGTGGTGGCAGCGGCAACTTTTACTAATTTTTAGTAATGATTACTAATTTCAGTCTCTGGTTTTTTAAGTAACATAGATTCAGAGCTTCAGATTTATATACTTTATCAAAGTTATAGTTGTCACTTGTCATAGTATGATGGTAGTAGTGGTAGTAAGAAAAGAGGTGGTAGTAGTACAGGTATTAGGAATAGTAGTAGCAGTAGTATAGGTATTAGGAACAGTAGTAATAGTAGTAGTAGTAGCAGTAATGGTAAGTGATAATCATGGGAATAATAGTAGTAGAAACAGCAGTAGGAATAGCGGTATCAACAGTTATAGTGATAGTGGTAGAAGTGGTATTCGCAGTTGTCATTGTCATAATCATAGTAGTAGTAACAGACATCGTAGTAGTAGTTGTCATCATAGAAATAACAGGAGTAGCAATTTTAACAGTGCAGTTGTTCACCAAGAAGATGGTGAGGCGGTGGTGGCGGCGGCAACTTTTACTAATTTTTAGTAATGATTACTAATTTCAGTCTCTGGTTTTTTAAGTAACATAGATTCAGAGCTTCAGATTTATATACTTTATCAAAGTTGTAGTTGTCACTTGTCATAGTATGATGGTAGTAGTGGTAGTAAGAAAAGAGGTGGTAGTAGTACATGTATTAGGAATAGTAGTAGCAGTAGTATAGGTATTAGGAATAGTAGTAATAGTAGTAGTAGTAGCAGTAATGGTAAGTGATAATCGTGGGAATAATAGTAGTAGAAACAGCAGTAGGAATAGCGGTATCAACAGTTATAGTGATAGTGGTAGAAGTGGTATTCGCAGTTGTCATTGTCATAATCATAGTAATAGTAACAGATATCGTAGTAGTAGTTGTCATCATAGAAATAACAGGAGTAGCAATTTTAACAGTGCAGTTGTTCACCAATGGTGTTCTTGGTGTTCTTGACATTAGTTATCTAAACTTTTAATCTTTATTTTGATTCGATACGAGCAGAAGAATGTGGTGGAACAGATCATGGAGTCCCCCGATATTCCCAAGATCAAGAAGGAGAAGGGGCTGGTGAACGGGGGAGGGGACGCCAGCAGCCTGGGGGGACAGGGAGACGAGAACAGCAGTCCCGTCGGGAAGGGGAAGCGCAAACGAGTGGCGGCCAAGAGCGACGCATCACAGAATGCAGTGATGGCCAACAAGAGAACGAAAAGAACGAGGTTAGTCTGGGGGAATTCAAATTCAGTGTGACTGTTTTGTTTTTGAGAAAGGGTTATGGGGTAGAGGGAGGTAGGATATGCAGAGAAAGTAAATTTCATGATTTTTCTGAAGTCAGTGATTTAAAAAAAAAAAGTATAAAAAAGTTCAAAAAAGGTTAAAACTGGACATGTATATTTTTTAAAATTCCTGAAAACCAGATTGAAAATAACTATTCTTGTACAAAATATCAAGACTTTTTTTTTTAGCATATTAGAAGTTTTGCACTTGAATTGCAATATAACAAACGAACCAAGTAGATTGTAATATGCATGCAAATACAATTCAAATAATACAAAACAATGCTGTCTTAACTTTCAACTGTTTATACAGAAAATTATGTTCTACTTGGGCGTTATGACGTATCAAAACACAAATTCTCAGAGGCGTTACAAGCTTAAGACTGTAGTTGCGATTAGAAATAGAGCAATATTCCCTCCTGCAAACATTTCTGTAAAAACACATGTATTCAAGCGCGGATGAGGTGGGGGCACGAGTCAAAATTTATTTCTTGAATAATGAATTTGGAAAGGTGATTCCAACAATACTAGTAATTGTTTTCATATGTGTTGCAGTGGCAAGGAGCGCACACTAACAGAAAAAGTTAACGAGGGCAACAAACCCGTTTCGCAAAGGTCATCGAGATCACAGGGGCCGGTCAAGCCACCAGTTAAGGCCACTAGAGGGCGCAAGAGCCAATCTTCCAGCCAGTCGTCCTCCGAAGCACCAACGACCCCCAGCAGCTCGCCAGAAAAGAACACAAGAAAGCGAGGCGCTGCCACCAGGGCACTCGCGAGTAGTAGCAGCACAGACTCGGAGAGCCCTGCCCCAAAGAAAGTCAAGAAGATGCCAGCACCCAGTCCCAAGAAGGATGCCCCACCCCCACGGCGTGGTGGGACCCGGAACGGGGAAGCAGCGAAGCGCAAGTCTGAACCTGCCAAGCCATCGCCAAAGAAGGCAGCCGCTGGTGCCAAACAGACTAAGAAGTAAGAGTTTGTGAAATGTGGATGATATTATCATTCGTCTATTATGTAATGTTTAATCATAATGATTATGAAATTGATTTTGTTGACCCTACATTCTCTACTGATGTTACATTATACAATACTCAACATTAAGAAACACTTTACAAATGTGGTCAATTATGTTGCATATTTCTCTGCAAGATGCACAGAATTTGAATCTGAACAGTATTTTTGGAAATTTTATCACTGGTCAGCAGGGAAAAAAATAAAATTTTCTTTAAGGGGCCATGTTTTGTGCTTCAGCACATTCCAGATTTTCTTTTGTATTGAACACTATGGCAATTCAATAGGGCTCGTTATTGAGGGCAAAACAAATGGAGCCCCCATCTATTTTTCCCGCTGTTGGTGGCATATTTTATTAGAAAATGTCTATTAAACATTACTTTTCTGTTGAAAAATGGACTGGTCTATGAATTTTTCCATGTCATTTTAAAGGCACAGTTCAAGTAACTTGATATTGGTCAAGCTGGTCAAAGTTTGTTGAAAAATTTTATGACAAAAATCTTAAAATAATGTTACCTCTCAACTGATCAGGCCATAGTTTTTTTTTTTGCATATCATGTAGTTCTTTGTTTGTTTTTCAAGAAATTATTGAAAACAATGTTGGGGTAGTCACTGTATTTATTGGATTATTTACCTAGTATAAAGAACATGATTCTTGGAAATGAAAATGCTGTGCATAGAATAACAATGCTCTCATTATATTTTCCTGTCTCTTTTCTTTACCTTTCCAGACCAGAATCTGTATCTTCAAACAAAAACGAAAAGCAGGGAAGAGGCAAACCATCCAAAACGGCACCACCTACCAAATCATCATCCCTCAAATCACCGCCCAACAAATCATCGCCACTCAAATCACCAAAATCAACGTCAGCAGCCCAATCTTCGAAATCCAAAGCCAAACCAGCGTCCCCCACTAAACCCCGAGGACGACCCACCAAGGCAGCTTCCCCGACGAAATCCCCGCAGAAGAAAGCGGAACAAGTGAAGAAGGCAGCTGCTTCACCGACGAAACAAGCCAAATCGAGAGGTCGACCACCGGTCACTCAGACGAAAGCCGCTGCCACCAAGAAAGCTGCCCCATCTCCCAAGAAAGCTTCCCCGACAAAGTCCAAACCTCGTCTTTCATCACCTCCAGCCAGACCAAGAGGGCGTCCTCCAGTCTCTCCGGCAAAATCGTCATCCTCATCTGCGTCTTCGTCCTCGCGGTCGCCTGCCAAGAAGATGACGAAAATTGCAGCGGCCAAGAAAGGTGCCTCAGTCAAGAAGGCGTTTGCCACCAAGGGCTCCCCAATTAGGAAATTTGCTACCAAGGGGAGGGGCTCTCCAGCCAAGTCACCTGGAAGGTAAGAATATTTATAATGATAATGTTGTATTTACCCAGGGTAGCCTCTATTATTATCCCAGTTTCCACCAGGTCTCATGAAAATATTGAATAATAACGTAATGGACTACAATTTGAATAAGCCTGAAATTCAACTGAAAGGTAAATGACATGATTGGGGTAGTCCTCAACTTGGGGTAAAAACTATTTTAGAATCAAGTAACGTATGCAAGGATTCTACTGTGAAAATTTTGAGTCAAAAGTTGACTCATTTTAAAATAATGTCCATCAATATGCCTTGTAACAGACAAATTTGTAGTGTAGCCTTCTATGGGGATTAAATCTCCGATAAATTAAAACTGTCGCCTGGTTCATGCATTGATTCTCGTTTAGTAACAAACTCAAGTACGCATTCCTTCCAGCCAGGAGATCCATCAGCTTGGTGTACATCTTCACACAGTGTTGGTTGCTAAAAGGCATTTTTTATTTCTCCCAATCATGTGACTGAGCTTTAAACTAAAAATTTATGGCATATTTTAAAATCATTTTTGAAGCATAACCACTAGGTAATCTCTAGTTTTTCAAACAAGTTTTAGCCACTAGATGGCTATCTAACCAATACAGAAGTCTTTAATGATAGGTAAAATAACTAAATTCCTCAGATATATCATATTGTATATTAACTGTGTTTTAAAGGTTGAGAATGAAAAGGGCATAACTCTAAACCGAGGAGAAAAAAAGTGTGCGAATACCACAAGTTTGTACAGTGTTGACAACCATCTCAGGGATTATTAGAGTTAATGTCCTCATTCTCAACCAATAATTTGGAATATACTTATTCTTAGTTAATATATTTTAGAATAAGTTGCATATTTTTGAAACTGATGACTTGGCAATATCACCACTTTTCTCATGATTTACCTGTTTTGTTGAAATTGAAATTTCACTACTCTAGACCAAAAGGCAAACCTGCATCCCCAACCAAAGCCAGCGTCAAGAGGAACCTCTCCCAGTCGCCTCGAAAGATGGTCAATGGGAAGGTGTCACCGGCCAAGTCTCCTGGCAAGAGATTGATACAGACCACACTCAAAACTAGCATGTGAGTCCTTCAATGTATTTGCCTCTTGTACAGTTAACTTTCACTTCGAACTTTGATTTGTTTATTTCAATTCTAGTAAATTTAAAAATCAGTACAGGTACAATAGAAATACAATACAGAAAATGACAAAAACAAGGCAAATTTGGGAATGCAATAAGAGAACTAAAGATCAACCTTTGTGGGGGCTTTGTACAATGACGTTTCTTTGAATTGAATAAAGGACTTTACAGATGAAATGTTTTATGATCAAACAACACTACACAAAATGGCAATACAATATGTGACCAATATATGTGTTAAAGCGTGATGTTACACAAGTTTGATTCATATTAAGTCGAAATACCCAAGTTAGAGATAAATTGCTCAAAACAGTTTTGTTCAGCTCATACGTAGTATTCCAAGGTAGATCAGAGGTAGATTCCAGAAATGTTATGTATTTGGGTTTTCCATGTTCCTGTCTGTGTGTTCATCCATTTGTTACCAGTTATTGCCGTGGAAGTAATATTTTGTGGAAAGTCGTGGAAAATGGATAAAAAAAAATCTCCCAAAGTCATTTAGAGTCGTTGAAGTCAATTGTTGGTGTGGGTTGTGTGTGGTTATGGTAGCCCTGCATGATATTCCTACACCACTGTTATGCTGCATCCCATACCAAAATGGTACATATGTTGTCATGGAAAAGAGCAAAAATGAGTCTTAGAAAGTCATTGATATTCATGGAATTTGGTTCTCAAATTTGTTTATTTATTTATTCATTTATTTTTACTCTTTTAACTTTTTAGGAAGAAGAATGTGAGACAAACATCTCCCAAGAAGGCGTCCCCAATCAAGGCAGTCAAGAAGTCGCCTGTCAAGAGCACTACTCGTCAAACCAACAAGTCAAAGTTAAATGTAAGTACTGCTGTAAATGTATAGAGTATAATGCTTTAAAAAACATTCTTTCATTTAAATAATGAGGAGAACTTTAAATTTTTGTGTCAATGGTAGTGGTGTAATACCATAATGCAATACTTATCATGATAATTGTTATTAAAGTGCAGTGACATGAATGGAAGAAAACAAAAATGCTTTTGGAACCAAACTGGTTGAAAGATATATCACTGGATACACCAGCTGGAGTGTATCCTGGCTGACAGGAATTATCTTGAATTTGTTTACTTAAGGTAAATCGAGCATGGACATGCTAGCATTGTGTTTCTCTCGAGCCTTGATAGAAATAGACCCCACAGAGAGCTACACAACAGATTTGTCTGTCACAAGGCAAACTAATGGAAGTTGTTTTAGAATGAGTCAACTTTTGACTACCAAATTTTCACAGTGGCATCCTTGCACAGTTAACATGATTCTAGAGTAGTTTCACCTCAAGTTGAGGATTACCTCCAATCTTGTCATTTAGCTTTAACATCTTGCAAGAAAAGGATACTGAAAACTCTCATTTGTTTGGAATATTTCCAAGTGATTGATTGAATTCCAACTCATAAATGACAAATTTCAAATCATTAATTGTAATAAATTGTATGTAATGCACTTACATAGTGCCCGATGAACGTAAATTTGGAACCACAAACATAGTGGGAAGGAGAAAGGGAGGAGGGGTTGGAAGTGGAATTTTAGACTAGGTGATGTTAATTTTGTAATATTATTTTATGAAAAGTACCTGTTGTCATCTAGGGTTGTAAACATGTGTCAAAACTTATCTTTAAATCTGTCAAACTAAAACAAATTTTGTCCTCTTCTCTTTGTTGCCGTTTGTCTCCATAGATCAGTCGCAAGAGCGGTAGACGGCGATAACACCTTGTCACCTTTTCTTGGATGCACCAAGTTCTTATTTTTTTTATTTTCATGGATGTACATAAATTTTACAAGATTAAAAAAAATAGGAACAACCTGAAGTTACTCTGTAAAGTATGTATTGAACATTGACCTGCCAACACAAAAGTTGACTAAACTAGATGCTTTCGTGTTTCGAAGTTGCTTGGAGCATTTTTAACGTGGTATAACTTGTTACTCTGTGAACATATAAAAAAAATCTAGCTGAATGATACTCTCTTTATAATTTAATTACAATAGGAAAAACAAAGGGAGGGAGTTTAAAACAGATTTTGACTGTCTTTTATACTGTTTGGCATAATGCAAATTACTGAGAAACTGAAGATTCTTTTGAAACTCTGAAAGTGTGAAAATTTCTGCTCCCCCAAATACTGTATTTAGAAAGGTCATTTTGGGGCCCATTGCATGAAACTTTAACTGGAGAAAAACCCAGAGGTTTTTTTTTCCTATGGGAAAATGCGTAGTAAAATCACGCTAACTGGAGTTTCCATACAGTAAACTTTGCGAAGTCAAATCACTGGGGACCACAAAAATCATGTGGACTTAGACGAAATTTGAGTCACAATTTTGTATACAATTCTATGTTAGAGATGAAGAAACATGTAGGGCTATGGATGCTGTCAAAAATAAGAAAGGCAGAGAGGGAATGGGAAATTTATGATACCTTTACGGTCATGCTGACAGGCAGAGATCAAAAGGTCAACCCATTAAGACCTTCAAGAATGACAGTAATGGCCACTTCGACCTAGGCGAATGATTTAACACATGTTTGCTCCCTGTGGGACTCGAAAATATGTTCGAGATAGACGATATTCGATTAAAAAAATTGACTTAGAAGAAAAACCTCCCATTGAAAAAGCACAGAACAAATTGGGACTGTCAAAAATATTTGACATAGGCGATAATTTGACTTGTGCAACATCGAGTTATGCGAAGTATTTAACCAGAGAAATTTCTTCACCTAAAGTTTCATGTAATAGACCCCAGATTTGCAGCTTTATGCCAATTTTTGTCATGTAAGAATCATTGTGACAGCGAAAACACTTGTAAACTATTTTATTCATTGTGTTTGCTTTCAACAGTAGGTCATTCAAATGAGTTGAAAAGCAGTAAATTGTCTGTTTTTTAAATGCCAATTAGATGTAAATAGTATTATTATGTTAGACAGTTTGTTTGGAATGCACGGATCAAGTTGCCTAAGGTACGGTAATATTATTGCAACGAAATCAGACAGTTTATTATTGCTCCGCACGAGTTGGGAGGGCATATGTTTTTCGGGTTGTCCGGTCGTCTGTACCGTCGTGTCGTCCAACCTAGCCTCCGCTTCGTCCGTCCGTCCGTCGTGGTCCGGTTCATCTCGTTACTGCGCGATAACTTGAGAAACCCCGATCGATTTTGATGTAACTGGACAAGTATGTACTATGAGCCACCATGAAGCTGATTAGATAATTTGGAGCTGAAAGGTCAAAGGTGCAAAGGTCACAAGGCTAATATAGTATCTGATTTTGGGTCGTTATCCGCTAACTTGAGGCGGCATAGTCGGATTGTGTCATGTAATTTGGGTGAAGTATGTTATTTGAGGACCAAATTGAATGATTAGATTTTTGGGCTGAAAGGTCAAAGGTCCAGAAGTCCGGGCCTTAATATATGTCTGAATGTTGGGCCTCGTTACCGGCGATACTTGAGAGCGGCTGGTCGGATTGTCATGTAACTTGGGTGAAGTATGTATTATGAGCACAATGAACTGATTAGATTTTGGGCTGAAAGTGTCAAGTCACCGGGCCTTAAATATGTTGATTTGGCTCGTTACCCGATAACTGAGGCGGGTGTGATGATGTATAACTTGGTGAGTAGTGTATATGAGGCTCAATGAAGCTGATAGATTTTGGGCTGAAAGGTCAAGGTTCACACTGGCTAAAATATGCCTGATTTGGTCAGTTACGGCGATAACTTGAGACGCCAGTTGATTTTCATGTAATCGTGGGTGAGTATGTTTATGGGGCATCAATGAACTGATTAGATTTTTGGAGTTCAAAGGTCAAAAGGTCGAAGTCACGGGACTTGAATATGTCTGATTTGGGCTATTACGGAATAACTTGAGAGGGGCATGTCGATTGTGATGAAATTGGTGAAGTATTATTTTAAGGCACCAATAAACTGATTAGGATTTTGGAGGTGAAGGTCAAGGCTCAAAGAGTCACGCGACTAAAAATGAGTGTCTGATTTGGGGCTCATTACATGATAATTGAGAACCGGCCTGTCAGATTTTATGTTATTTGGTGTGAAGTATTGTATTATGAGCACCAATAATGATTAGATTTTGGGGACTGAAAGGTCAAAGCTCAGGGTCACCGGCCTTAAATATGTCTGATTTGGGCATTATTTGTGATAACTTGAGTAGCACTTTTCCGATTTTGATGTACATTGGGAGGAAGTATCTTATATAAGGCACCAATTTACTTATTCGATTTTGGAAGTGAAAAGGTCAGAGGTCAAAGGCACCGGGCGCTTAAATATGTCTGATTTGGGCTCCGTTGGCGATACACTTGAGAGCGTCTTACATTGGATCTGTACTGTAACTTGGTCAAAGGTACTGGCTTATCTTATGCTTATTCATCTAATTGGTCTTGTACCATGGTAATTGAGCTTTCAAATACTTGCAATCATTGGATAGGGAGTCAGGACGTGGCGGAGGCATCCCATCGACTGCGCGCAGTCGACTGCTCTAGTTCTGATATTGTAATATACCTATCAATAAGTACGCCTTACCTTTACAATAAAATGATGAATTTGTGTAAACTAGACCATCAAATAATTATAATTTAACACTCATGTAATCAGATTTGCCTAAAATCAAAGGACAGTAACTTTAATGTGTTTGCTTTTCTATATGTAAATATAGCACTGTAAAAAAAAAAACAGATAACAAGCGTGACTAATACAGTATTTTGACTTTTGCCTTTATAAAACAAACAGCTGCATAAACAGTATGTATTTTGTGTTTTAGATTTAAATTTACAGTTGAAGTTACTATTGGGGTGTCTTTAATACCCTAGATTGTTACCGTACAATGTCATGATATTTTTTGTAATTTTAAAGACCATGTGCTGTGATTTATTGATTTTTTTTTTTCTAACTGTAATCAAGTTATTCAGCATATGTTGTTCCTATTAGGTATCCAGAATGTAATCCTTAGAGAGGATTTTTTTTTTCTGAAAGGAGTTTATTTTTGTTATCTCGGAGAAAAATTTTCAGAAATCCATTATGTGCTAATTACTGGTATATTTATATTTAGTGTTCGTCTTTTATCGAGACTTTTTATAAGCGAAACAGTCCAAAACGTATGTAATTTGTGTTTTTAGATTTTAAATTTACAGTTGAAGTTATATTTATGGTGTTGTTGTTAATACCCTAAGATTTGTACACGTACCAACTGTCATGATATTTTTGTTGTAATTTTAAGACATGTGTGTGATTGATTGATTTTTTTTTCTTATAAACTGGTAAATCAATTTATTCAAGCATATTTCTTCTTTAGGTATCGCAATGTATCTAGAGAAAGCTCATTTTTTTTTTCTGAAAGGAGTTTATTTCATGTCTTCTCGGAGAAAATCTTTTCAAAAATCATGTCATGTACTGAATACTGAGTGCACTATTTATTTTAGTGTGTCTTTATCAGAGTACATTTGTGTTGAATGTGCCTATAATTTGCAAGACCCTGATTATGGGTGCCTGTCAGAATACAACATGTCTTGAAGTATGAATATAATTTGAATGAATTAGGCTTCTTATAATTGCACCAACAAGGTGTTTTTGACGCCTCTTTGTGTTAACAGGCTAAGACTCAATTTCTTCCCTACAATACAGGATCCAATTCTTTGGACAGCAGCTATCTAAATATTATTTACAATCATAGTCTTTTTTACTAAAATGAAAAAAAAAAATGAATTGCTCATACATCATCATCATTTTAGTAGTAAGTATTTCTTTTCAAATATAATTTCTGCTTATTTCTAAAACGAGATGGAGATTGCACAGCGAAAAATATCTTGAGGCTAATCAATGTTTCTGAATATTATATTTCTAACTGCACAAATTCTATGATCTTCTACCAAAAGGGAATTATTAGAAATCGTTGAACATTTTTCCTTTTGTAACAAAAGTTATCATGGATATCAACGAATAGTAGGCAATTTTTATAAGCAATACTCATGTACCATCACTAGTATGGGTTTTTTTTATTTACCAATGTGTGTGGTTGTTGAACAATTTTTTACCGTTTTTTTTTTTCAGTTATTTTCAGAAGTTTTTTTTGTCATTTCATTAATGAGTCAAATATCAAGTGTACCTAAATTGCTTTACAAGTAACTTGCAAGAGATTTATCAGCTACAGGTGCTTTTGTTGGTATCACACCGTACTCATTTCAATTCTACCATCAACTACGCTCTATGTTATTATAATTTATATACTACTATACTACTATCTACTACTACTACTACTACTACTACTATCTACTAGCTACCTATACCACTACTACTCACTATTATCTACTATTACTACTATATATACAGTACATTCTACTTACTAACAAATAATCTCCTATTCATAACTCTAACTCTTACTAATACTTACCTACTACTACATAGTAAACTACTACGAACTATACTACTACTATACTGCTAACTAGTACTACTGCTACGTACTATGACTACCTGCTCGTACTACTACTACTCTACTAGCTACTACTCTACTACTCTTAACTACTACGATGTGAAATAACATCAAAAGACAAGAATTAGGGAAAGCAAACTGAATTTGACGAATTTGTATTTATGAATGACAAGGTTTGCAGAGGACTCTTTTAATCTGATAATTTAATGACTCAGAAAAAAGAGTTGACGCGGTCAGCGGGCACAACTACACAGGCTGTAGGTTTCAGGTTTGCATCCTGTTGGGTCACTCTTTTTTCTGCAGTCATTAAGAAAATATATCGATCAAGCAAATTTGATTAATTTTATCATTAATTTTGATGATACAGAGACGCAACACGCAAATTTATTCTAGCTCTTGAATTTTGACCAGTTTAAATCATAGCATAAAGACCCAATATTATTCGAGATTTTAAAATGAATGTTCATGACTCACCATGACCCTTTATAATGGATTATATCACCAACCCCCCCCCCCCCGAAAAAAAGATGCTACTCAGTATTTTTGACATGAACATTATGTATAATTTAAAGTCTTGCAACTTGGCCAGTTTTATGAGCTTTATGTTAATGTACTGCTTTTGATGATGAATTTAATGTTGATAATGCCCTGTTAATTGTAGCATGGTATTGATTTGTATTATTTTATGAACTCCATTATATTGGTTGTCACAATCCATGACTTATGGAACGGCTGTAAATATGTCTATTTCCTTTTCTTGTACATTCGTGAACAAATATTCAATGAACCATGAATTGATGGAAAGATTACAGTGTTATTTGTTGTAATAAACAAAACTGGTTGTGACTTGTACTCCAGAGTATTCTGAATAATTTGTTTTTGTGGTGTGTCCTTAACATGAAAATTGGAATGACCGAGATAGAAGTTTTCAGTGTCTTGTACCCCCACCCCCCCCCTCCCCCCAACAACACACACATTGATACATGCAGTAGACTCTCATTTTGACAAACTGCTCGGGACCAGAAAAATTACTTTGTTATATCACAGCTGCAAAAACAATAAGATACAAAGAAATTTTGCCACTTGGGTGCAGAAAAAAATAATTTTGTTATATCAGTGTTTTTCTATAACAAAACTTCTCAGGAGATCTGCAAACTCTTTCCATAAAAGCCTTCAATAATCAAATTAGATGTTATCAACCCGCTGGCTCCAGGAACCGGATGTGCTCTGTGTTAACTTTGGGATTTTCAGAATCTTGTAGGCAACAGGTTAAAATATCTTCACCCCAGCTATGCAATCTCAGAATGCTGCTTCGAAAAGAATGTACTGTATTTTATAAACTTAATACACTTAGCTCTGCATAAGTCAAATCTGTGGGGACCAAAGAAAGCTTCGAATAATGCAAAATCTGACTTGTGAGAGGTCCAAAACAAAAGAAAACAAACACTAGGGGCCAGGATTGGGCCTTTTACATGGGGGATTATTTGTCTTATGCGACTTCCACTTATGCAGAAATAAGTGTAATGCAAAAGAAAAATATTAAAAATATTTCATAATATATGCATACAAATGAAAAAAAACAATACAATCCTTAAATAAATTCTTGCAAATTTGTTTAAAGCAAAATTGGGAAAATATTTGTGACATACAAATGGCATGTAAAGTAGTTTTCTCAGACTATACATCTTATTTAAGCAAATGTTAAACTTCCTCTGCTTTCAATCTGGTTGGCATTTGGTTATGTACTTTGGTCTAGTAAGCTGTAGGGTTCCGAATTCAAATTGCATTTGAATTACAATTAGCTTATATACAAATGTTTGTACAAAAAATATGAGTAGTAATTCAACGTGTGTTTATGTTAATACAGTATTTATTTAGTATGGGTCATTCCAATGGCTTTCTCTGACTTTGGCTTCTGTGTTGTAAACAAATTTTGGAAATTATAAACAACCATGTAAATATTTTGTGTAAAGAAAAGTGGAGCTAAAGAAAAAATTAGTGTTCAGTCAGTGATTGGGAATTCTGTACATATCCTTGAGACTGGAAATAAAATGAGTCATTGCATTTGACTACAGACATCCAAATGTGTGTGCCTAACATATCACAAATGAGCTCATTTGTTGTTTCTTTCTACGCATACCCAATTTTCTTTGCACTAATAAAAATGTTCTTTTCAAAGTGTGTAAATATTTGCGTAAAGTCATGTTAACTCATTGATAATGGTGCTCCGAATATCTCTGGTCGGGGGGGGGGGTAGGAGGGGGAAGGGGGGAGGGGGAAGGGGGGGGGGGTCCGTGGTGGGAGTAATGGCAGTGTTGTACCCAAATTGCTGTTAAAGTGAAAAACAAAATCAGAGAAAACATGTACATGTATTAAGAGTAAATTTCTCATTAAGTTGAAGAAATGTACATATACAGAGTTGCCAACTGTTGTTATACCATATTTACATTTTTTTTCATTACGTGACAATATGGTTTGCAAATGAAAAATATGATTTATCTCAAATTTGATTGCTATATTGAATATGTGTAATTTCCCTTTTTTTTTAAATAATGTTTTTTCCTCAAAATATGCCTTCTATTGTGCATTAGTATGGTTTTTATCTGCAGAAGTTTGGTGCACTAGCTTGTCTAAATTCTACTCTGATGAAATTCATTAGTTTAAGCTAACCCTGAATACCAGAAGTGACAATTGTATCAATTTAGTCGCATCACAGAGATATGTGTGTAGAAATGAGTTTACGTTGTGTGCTTCAGGACTCTGAAAATAGCTGCACACACTGTGAAGCGTGTTGATACTTGATGGGCTGTTTTCTGTAAATATTCCATCGTGTAAAGTAAGTTGCATCAATATTTTGTACAAAGATTAAGGTGCAGATGACAAGGTAATTTTAACAAACTGTTAAATGTTAATTTGAAAAACACACACACACACACACACACACACATACACAAATGAAGCTACAAATATGTGCACAATTGCGATATTCACATCTACCAACTGAAAACTCTTTGGTAAAATTAGGAATTTGTAGCTCTAGCTTTTCCAGCCATTCCATACTTGTGTCACGTGAGTCACGCTTGCTGTATCGTAGGATTCACAAGCCAGAGTATAGATGATTGATTTACATGATCAGGTAAAGCAATCAGCTTCAATATTTTCTCGAATTTGATCTATACCCTGGTTTGTGACTTGTGTGACACACAGCATGCGTGACTTGCGCGACACATGGAATTGATGTAACCCTGTAAATATCGACTGTGATTGGTGTATATCAATTCTGAAATGCTCTGTATAAATTGATCACATGTTGGGGTGCTGGGCAATTAATGCTCGAACACCAGACTGCAAACTGTTTTCATGTTCATGCATGTAGAGCAGGACCCCCACCACCATATATTGTAATTGAATAAACTGAAAAGTTTTAATTGGAAAAGATATAGTTATTTGTCTTTATTTGTATGTGTGTGCGTGTGTATGCGTGTGTGTGTGTGCGTGCATGTGTGTGTGTGTGTGTGTGTGCGTGCATGTGTGTGTGTGTGTGTGTGTGCGTGCATGTGTGTGTGTGTGTGTGTGCTTGTGTGCGTGCAGTCAGAGCTTCCTCACAAAAAAGACCCATTACAGTTGCACATTACAATTGCCCTATAGGAGTGTTTCCCCCTCTCCCCAATGCCATTCAAACAATCCACACTTTCAACCAGCCATCTTCAAATCTGCACTGTGACACAATCTGACCATACAAAAACCACAGAACAAATTTTTTTATTATAAAAATGAAGACACAAAATAGTATGTTACAAAACCATTTTAACTTTAATTACCAGTATTCTTACAAGCTGTACAAAGATGTTTAAAGTAAAAATCTCTAAGTGACCCATTACCAAATACATGTAGTTATAACTTTAATTTTGCGTGTTAAAGGGCCAGTTCAGCTTTAGCGTTGTTTTTTTTTCATTTGAAAGCTTTATACCCACAGTTCAAATCACACCAATAACATATTCTGAATGTCTTTCGTTTGTCTTTCATTTTTTAAATTTTTTTATTAATTAATGAAAATTCTCCAAGATTTCCGACTATATTTTATATTATAGCATCCAAAGGATTAATAAGGTGTTGGGGTTATCTGAGTTATACCTCATCAGAAAGAGCAGAGTCTAATCTTTCTGCTGAGGTACAATTCAGATAACCTTAACACCTTATTAACGCTTTGGATGCTATACTGTAAAATTATAGTCAAATCTCGGGGTCCCCCCCCCCCCACCCCCCGAGAATTTTCATTAATTAATTTTTTTTTTAAGACATTCAGAATCTGTTATTGGTGTGATATGACCCTTGGGCATAAAGCTTTCATATAAAAATAAATTGCCAAAACTAAACTTGTGCTTTAAAGACACTATATAACACTGTGGAAGACCCGTTTAAAAAACTGTCGAACTTTGCTATCTGACAGTGTTTGACATGGACAAATAAACACCCTAAGAACACAAAAGTTTGGACAGTTATGCTGTCACTAATACAATATGTGCAGATACAAATTGGCACATTAATTTTATATCGGAGCGATAGAAATCTGAACACAGCAGTCTATGGAGAAAAGCTGGAATGGCTCTCAATGATTTTCACTTTTTTTAAAGCACTTAATGATTGTTTTACACTGCAATTTTTTCAGGGCTTCATTTTAGATGTATTAAAGACACTAGAGCACGGAATCATGAAGCTCAGATTTTATAAACTGGAAACATTGTTATACAGTGCCTTTAAGTATAACATGCATTGTGGTAATAAACTTTACTTGGGTATAGATTCATCAAACACTCCACATTGTAATAATCATCCTGACTGACATATTCACTAAACTGATTAAATTAAAACATAAATAACATGATTCATGACATGATCTGGACATTGAAAGATTTTTACACTCTCAAATAATGGGAAATGCAAACAATTAGGTAAAACAATTTGGATGAACTGAATAAAAGACTGAAAGGTATTTGTACATTTTGATTTAAATCTTGACAAAATGCAAACATGGTTAGAACCATGGGATTATGAAAATAATAATTTGATTTTCTTTCATTTCCATATTATCACACTGAGGCCCTAAGGTGACGTGCAATGTGCACTGTATTTTCATTTTAAGTCATTCCTTTGACTTATAATTAATGAACTTATATGTCATGAGAACAATAATGGAATAACGGGATAACTTAAAAGTTGGAGTGACTTTACAAAAATATATATTGCATGTCACCTTAGGAAATAATATTGCAAACTTCACAAGGTTCTTGTTGATAAATAAACGTAATTTAGCAGAAATTTGGAATATTTCCCGTGTTAAAAAATTATATTTTATTACTTATGTTCTTACATTTTTGACAAAACTGTTAATCACCAGCACATATGCACCAATTCTGCTCTTTCTTTCAACAGTCACTATGTCACATATCATCAATGGTTATCACATCTGATTCCAATAACGGCCCCATGGGTAGGGTTGGAGGGGTGGGGCTACTTTCAGGTTGAGGTGGAGTTATACTCTGCGTAAGTTTTATTTCATTGTGACTGACAAAAAAAAATTGACTTACAGGGGGTACAAAAATAAGAGAAAATAAAGGGTCTTCAATACATAGCGCTTGAACTTTGGCACAATTTGACTCATGCAACTTCAACTTAAACACAGATAGCTGTACTCCAACATCTTAGATGCCAGGAAAATATGTGATCACAGATCTGCTTCACCACCCCTATCTCCACTCCCCACTCTTTCAAATCTTGGAGCCATCATGGAATGTACAAGCTGGGTGATGCAACCAAGTTCTTGAACCATGGCCTGTTGTTCCTTCACATGTCCATTATTTACAAGAATGTCTCTCCATTGTTCATTCAAATGTCTTTCAACAAGATTTCACTGTGCTTGGTATCATTTTTCCAGAGGAGCATAATTCAGCAGTTTTTCAATGAGATCCACGTGAGCCAGCAGCATTCTCCGGCAACAGTACCGCTTCAGGCCAAGTGCATCCAGGGCATCACTGATAAAAAAAAGAAACACAAAATACAATTTTTTCAATAAATAGAAATGAAAAAGCACATATTTAAATATGGATGCACTATCAAATTGTTAATTTATATAACTGATATTCAAATCTTTTAGATGTGATAAAATGTACCTCCTCTATAAATCAACCCACTCTTAAATCACTGTCATCATAAAACATAAACAATAAAAGACCTACAATGCCTTATTTTATTTGTACTTCTAGTCAGTTAAAGCAGAATGAAACCCAGACATCTTCCTGTACTCAGAGAATACAGAACAATAAAAGAAATACAACAGTGAAAGTTTGAGCAAATTTGGTTGAACTGTTCAAGAGTTATAAATGTTCCAAAGTTTATTTAATCGTTGTTATGGAGGATTCTTAAATTGGCAAGTCTACCACTTTTTGAGATGAAAGTGTGGAGAATTCCCCATTAGCTTTGTACACAAATTTTCACTTATTCTCATTTTTTATGAAATATCTGATTGCCTCTTGCTTGTTGTATAAGTATGTCCCAGCAAAAATGATTTGTACATCTTTTCTGGAAGAATTTGATTACCTTCACAACTAACATTTCAGAAAAACGTAAATTTGTGAAAATTTGTGTACAAAACCAATGGGGAGTTCTCCACACTTTCATCTCAAAAAGTGGCAGTGTTGCCAATTTAAGAATCCTCCATACATAAGGATTATGTAAAGTTTGAACATTTATAACTCTTGAACAGTTCAGTCAAATTTGTTCAAACTTTCACCATTTTCTTTCTCTTATTGTTATCTTTTTTCTGAATGCAAGTAGATGTCTAGGTTTCATTTCCCTTTAAGTGCAAAGATGTGAAGTCATGAAACTTAAGTACTGTTTAATGTTACACCAGGTGTTATGTTCAAGTTCTAAACAAAATAGACCATCATTTTTCAGCTTGTTTAGCTCTCAAGTGAGGTGTACTGTATGACGAGAATGACCAATGCTAGGGTTGCCAACTGGAATCATGTCTTTGGAATCTGTTTCTAAACTTTCTAAACAATTATTTCATAATTAAATCTCACTCAATACCTTCACTCCCTAATTATATTCACACCATCCTCACATAAGCACAACCATTCAGCTACCAGCATTTGGAAGTACATTACCCTTCTGAGTACTCAGCTTGGAGAAGACCAAGGTATGCCTCCCACTTATTGCCCACGACTTTGCCGCACGTGAAACACCTCACTGGAATGATCATGATGGTGGAGCGGTGTCAAACAGTATAGGTGAAATCTGAAAGAGAATTAAAAGAAATGGGCTTGAATTTGACAGATGCTGCTTGGTGTATCCTGTAAATGAAAGACAAGTGGCTGAAGAGGTTAGTGCACGAGGAAGATGAAAGTAGAACTAAGAAGATTATTCTCAATTGCATGTCATCAACAGAGCTCCTTGGCAATGAAATTCAATGAGCTAAAATCAGTTCTACATGAACAATTGATCCATTGTGAGGTAAAGTAGATTGACATTATTTGCACAAACTAGATCTAGATTTTTTTTTTTTAGTTGATCCTTTCATCTTTGGATACTTTTCATAATTTTGTTTTGTCAGGAAAGTACTGTAGAACAATTGATCGTCAATTGGTTAAAAAAAAAATACCCTTCCATTCATAAATTTTAAACCGCATTTTCATGAAATTGTCATCAACTGCCATTTCTGGGGTTAGCCCAGTTCAACTCGCAACTGCTCAATTGTGAAATTCTTTACCTCTGGCTCTGCCAAATTAACAATTTTCCTGAAATCAATCATGAAATCATTCATTGATTATTTATACTTTGCGAAAGTCAAAATTGTATTTTGCATACTATTCTAAAATGTGACACAGGCCTTAATGTTGACATAGATCCATGTATCGTTGACTAACAAAATATAAAGCATAACATAAAGGATAACATGAAGTCCACACCTACTATGCAGGGCTCGACACTAGCACTTGCCCGCTTGCCCGGGGCAAGTAAAATTTCATTTTGCACAAGTAAAAACGAAAATGTTTAAATTTACTTGCCCGATTGGGCAAGTAAAATTTTGATCCTCAAATGAAAAAAAAAATGTCCAAAATCTTACCAAAAGTGAATAAAATATGTGTGAAATTGTTCAGCTAATTTATACTAATTCAGTATCATCATTTTTTTTTCAGATGAACCTTTTACAACCCTCAGAATTGACATAATAAACTTCCAATGATATAGAAAGATTAGAGATTAAAATTAGTGAGAGAGAGTTTTTACTGTTATTATTGTTTATTTTGCGGGCAAGAAAATTTTTCATTCGGGCAAGTAAAAATCTGAAAGTGATAATTTCACTTGCCCAAAGGGCAAGCAGAAAAAAATGTTAGTGTGGAGCCCTGTACTATGTATGTGGTCCTAAGCAGAGTCCACAGTCTATACCGCCCATAGAGATTTTTTCTGTGCACAGGTTACTATAGGATCTGGATCAAAAAAGATCACTGATGCATGGATAACACACTCACAAAAAAATCCCCCATTATTAGTACAGTTGTGTGTATGTGGTCTATATCCTGGACCACATATGTAGTAGGTGTGATACAGACCACATACACCCTCTACTGGAAAAACGAATAAATTTTGCACTGTGTGGATTGAATGCAATGCAACAAAATATTGTTTCAAAATTTAAATGCTGGAAACATGTCATGTGTTTAGAAAAATTAAAACTGACTTCTGAAATGTTGAGTCCTTAATTTTCCTAACATATTATGTTTAACAGGTCATAGACTAGCCATATCAAAGCAATTTTTCAGTAGAGTGTTGTAAAAGACTGAATTTGAGGGCAATTTTCTGTGCCATGCCTGCATAGGAAAGGCCATCCATTACTTTGTACACAAAAGTATGAAGCTATCCCTATGTATGTGTGAATGTATGTGTGATAAAGTCTCGACTCTTGTCACCCATGCAAGTCAGGGGTGTACAGTGCAATAGATGCTAGGGCTGGCCGATGTTTGGATAATATCGAAATTAGATGATGTTGAAAAAATAGTGAATACACGATAATGATCTCATGATTATTTCAAAATATCGCCAGAGGCACGATATGACCCATTATTATGTCTTTAGAATCTTCCCTCATATAAAACTATACAAAAATCGAAGGACCCAATAAAAATATGTATCCTGAGCCGGCTCGAAGCTTGATTGCTATTACGCATGCGTGATAATGGCCAGGGATCCAATATGGGAATAAATTGGGCGTCCAATTTATTCCCATATTGGACGCCCAATTTATTCCCATATTGGACTCTTGGCCATTACGCATGCGCTGACGTAAATGACGCATTGCGGCGGGCGCAAGCGTTCACCGCATATACACGTACCGTATATACCGGCACGGCGCGCCGGTTGAGAATTTTATTAATTTGCAGGACAGACTGCACTGACACACGACAGTGTGGTACGATTATGCTACAGATAACTATAGGCCTATCATTGCGATTATTAGAGTCAGAAGTATGGTATAAGTAGGAAATAACGTGAAAGAAGGAGCGCTGGTTTATTTTTTTTTTATATTTGAGGGGGTTTTTGATAGATTAAATGTAGCCCGGGAATGTAGCGTTAATACATATAATAAAACAGTGAAAGGGTCAAAATACGTCTGCACTGGCCGTATTGAAATATGACGCGAAATGTGAATGATTTGCACTTATTTAAACCTAGAATCCAGGAAGATCCTAAAAACAAAATAATGATAAAATTGGATTCTTCGTCTTCGTCCAATACAAAATTTATTGGTCTCGCTAGGAGTCGACAAATATTGGGCTCGACTACGTCTCGCCCAATATTTCCCAACTGCTAGCTCGACCAATAAATTTGTGTATTGGACTCAGTGAATCCAATTTTATATCAAAATACCCTCGATTATGAGAACCTAATGGGGTAAATGCATGCACTGCAGTCTGCAGTGAGAGGGACCAAGAATTCCCCATACTCTGCACACGAGAGATAAAATCGGGGAGGTAGGAGTAACAAGAGAGACCTCTATCAGTCCATGCTGTTCAGCTATCAAACTTGTGGTAGTGCAAGAACAGTAGTGCATTTAGTATTTAGTCAACAAATCTGTCAACACGCTGCCAACCAAAAATGTCATTTATAAACAGTTGGCACCACAAATCCCCAGATCTAGTTACAAGAGGGTCTACAGAAAGCAACATTGTTTTGACCACATGTTGATAACAGCCCTAAAGAGTGCACTGTCAATTTAAGTGTACAATAGATTTATCTTGTTCATCGCAAATCTGTTTTTCAACTCAGGCGATAAATTGTGTTATCGACGATGTTTTTGCCACAATAATCGAATGAAGTTTAGATCAAATTTTGCCACCTCTAGTCTAATAGATGCTATACTACCCCTTACATCTGTCTGTATTCTCCTCTTGGTAAATGTTCATTCATGTGTGAAGACAGGGGACAGGGTTCCAAAAATCCGGCACTTAGAGTAACCCGTCCATGATTCGACCGCAAAAGCACTTTCACAGTCCTTAAATAATTGATCTGTATTTCTGGGAATTAATTTGTAAATAAAGTATATAATCTTACCTTTATGTCATGTGTTTATGAACTGATAAAAGTATCATTTATTTATTCAAAATAATCCATTTGTTATCGTCACTTTTATTGCCATGATTCGACCGCCCCTTGCCATGATTCGACCACCCCCATGCCATAATTCGACCACCCCCTGCCATGATTCGACAACCTGTGCAAACCCTATGTATAACGCCTGCACGCGGCGCGGCGCGCGCGATGTGTGCTCGCTTCACGCCGCGTGCGCGCGCCGCACAGTTAGCGGCAAAACGGCGCGCATGTGGACGGCCGTACCGGGCACGATCCCAGCGATCCTCCGATGCGTGTGGTACACTGGAGGAGGTCGGATTTCAGCTGACACTGCGCCGGTGGTGCCCAGAAGAGAATTCTGATTGCTGATTGGTTGGGCGGCTTTTTTTTCTCAACTAATACTTGTGGCAGGGATCACGCAAGTCTGCCGATACGGTACGTAAAAAACCGCGTCAAATTTCGTTCATTTTCCAAGTTTTTAGCACGATTTCATTTTCCAAGTTTTTAGCACCCTCTCTGCTTAGCACATGTGCTACGCATGGCGCATTTCTAAAAAATCGCGGCGACATCGCAACATTCGCCCATAAAATGTGATATTTTAAGGGCAAATTCAGGCGATGTTTGTGACATGTTTGATCAGTTTGATAGTGTGTTAACATGTGGCAAGTGTGTGTATACGATATACATTGTTTTTCACAATGTAAAAAATATTTTGATTCCCATGTGGTCGGATTTTGGCGGGAGGTCAAAAATTGGACGGGTTACTTTAATCTACATTTTTTATATTTAAGAAACGAAAGAAAATGTTTTGAACCAATCTTTCATATTTGAACTATAGAAATCATTTTGGTTTATCCATCAAAGCTGAAAATATTTCATATATCTATTCGAAAGTGTAATTTTTGACCATGTATAAGAATCATACACACACGGAGTCAAGCCACCACTCTATCTCGTGAGTGACTCTTTCACCTCACACAGAAATGAGCACATGGGACCACACACACATGACACACAGTCGTAATGCATATGCACGCATGCTCATTGTCTTTTTGATGCCCGTCATTAACTGGCGTGGTACTCCTCATTTACAAACACTGCTATTTTCATAAAACAGCAACATTGTCATGCAGTACATGTAACTTACAATTTTATGTTTCAGTGGTTGTCTTATTAAAAGTATCTTTTAGTCGTCAGCGAAACGTCACCGTACACGTTCTTCGCAAATCGCGATCTAATTTTTAGCGACCTGAACGGCAAAAACATTGTCACTCAGAGCGTGGCGATCGCGTCTGCTGCGCGACGGTCCACAAGACGGCACGAATGCGGAGATTCAAATGTCAAGAAATTAATTAGGCCTACTAGTAACAGATTTGAAAAAAAAGTGTTAGTCGGTCTTGAGTGGAATTATAAGAATGCAGATTAAAACTTAAGAGCATATTTGCTTCAAAGTTTGGCTCTTTTTTTAGTTACCATCATTTTCATGACGTCTAAAACTAAAAGCAACTGGAAAATTTCTCGGAAAATTTTTAATACATTTTTTTAAAGGACTAGATTTTCACAGATTTCGCAATTATCCACATTCGATGAAAAGAAGAATCCGCCCATTATGGCCTACAGATTTAAATTTCATTTTAAATAACACCCTTCATTTTATGCATACCGCCTGGGGAAAATCGAGGCACAGCTTGGTTTAAACAAAACGTTTTCTTGTTGTGTTCTCCACATATAGGCTTTTTATAGATTATGGTTCTTCTCTATAAAAACTTTAAAAAAAACATAAGCCTATTTAGACTTTTCTCGGCAAAGAAGATCTGTATCTAACTGTTTTCTTCTGAACAAATGTTTGTCTACAATTTGCAGATCATTAATAATTGACGTTAATATTACAGAAAATGTAACTTACATTGGTATATAGTGCAGCACTTTCATTATTTTAAACGATTTTATTTCAATTATTCATATATTACATAACTGTCAAGAAAACTTTCCTACACGCCAAAGTAATTAGGCAAAAAAAAATGAAAATAATAAACTGCTCGCATGGAATTATACCGAGCATCAACAGCCAGTTCTGTGACGCAAAGCATACAGTGGATTATGATACGCGTGCATTTGTGACGTAACCGCGCTAGCTCTGGAACGCATGAGCTCGCTCCACGCGTTATGCGCGTGTTCATTGGACAAAAGTTTTGCACCAAGGGAAGTCGTCCTTCTCTCATTGGACGAATATCGTCACGTGGTGAAGAGATACCATGGCGATATCTCCCTATTATACGTTATTTATTCAGCATTTGTTTGTTTCGCTTTTTCAGCTATCTGGTGGCGCAAGCAAATTTTCTCTGAGTATTTTCGCTTATTTCAAGCTGTTATACTCTTGAGCTATGTATTTAGTTACATTCACATCGTGTGTCAGGTAAGATACTTGATTTAAATGTGAACTTTGATCATGGACGTAAAGCAATTTCGGATGTAATAATCAAACATTCGTACATTTTTATTTGGATTACAGTATGCTCGTGTGTATACACAAGAAAGTATAATGTGATCGTGACACTTAGGGGGTATACCCTTCTGTTTTGAACTGGGGTGAGAGTTAGGTAACATTGTTTAGGCGTCCCCACCCAGTTGTTACGACCCTGCTGCTTTTCCAAGAGCTGTCCCACTTACTAACTCGTAAACAAATTTAACTTTACTCCAATTATAGGAGAGCGATGTCTAATCAGTGGCGCAACAGCCGCTTTTTTTTTTTTAATGTGGCAGTCAGTTCCGCGGCTGAAACTTGAAATTATGCAGCATTACTGGTAATGAGTTAATTTCGTATCGCCGCGCACTTATGATTGTATACTATTCATGAGAAAAAATAGACCTATATATTATAACGGACCGACTACGTCCATTGCAAATTTATATCATATTTGATATCAAAGTGAAACAATTTATTTTGCACTGTTGCTTATTTTGTTTATAAATCAACTACATGACTAAACATGACTAAACATGTATGTAGAGAGACAGGTAAACAGTAAGAGGAGAATGGAGATTTCCTTAAACATAACCATATTCAAACAATGATTTCAGATTAAATTTGTTTGTATCCGTTGTTTTGTATAGTATGCTTGGCATGCTGTTCAGTTACGCTGTGAATCCACTTCGAAGACTGGTCGATCAGTTCTCTACCGGCGTAGTAACGAACACCAGTCTGTCGGACGATCGCACCGCAAGTCCTTCAATCACCCGGAAGTGGTCCACGAAGGTATAAGAAGATGTCATAACTTATGCTTCATCGTATTTTACTATACGTTGAAAGGGTAGACAATTTGTTACTTTGCCAGCACTTTTTTTTAATAGTTAGGAAAGATGTATGTCTTTAAAGGAAGTATTTTATTTAAAATTAGACATCATCTAATTAAACTAACTTATAATTTTGAAGAAAAAAATATCTTCATAATTCCTTGGTCACATGGGCGGTGGAACGTTTGGAATATACAATGGGTTGGGAGGGCGGAGCATTTTTCACACACAATGGTTGCCCCTCCGAGTCCATTGTCAATCTGAACGTTCCGCCGCGCCTGCTTGGTCATGTTGTGAAAATCAAACATGGAAGAGGCTTCAGATGTGTTAACCTTATTATTGTTTATCATTCATCTAAAGAAGTTGAAACATAAACAAACTAAAAAGCAGTGAGAGATGCAAAACTACACTACAGATGCACTTCTGTACAAACACACCCAGAAATACTGACGTAATATTCATGAAAAAGATGAAAAAATCGTAATAATAATACTAATACCAGAATGCTTATATACAACATATTACTGCCAAATGCGTCTCTATGCGCTTTTTGAAAGAAAAAGAAAATTTTAAGAAAGAAAGATGCTGGCAACTGTTAATGATAACTCAGTCAAAGTACTTTTTGAATAAATATGCTCGCTCTTGCTAATAATAAAATCTTTAAAAACTAATATTTAAGGTATTGTGATTTGTAGTCGTATCAAATCTGTAAAGATTAAAAAAAAAATCAAACTACTTATCCACTAAAGCGACGTGAAATATTCAAACTTCGAAAAATGAAACCTGACGTTTTGAGATCTAAGCAGGATCTTTATCAGAGGCAAAAGTTTCCCTTCGATATAGATTATGCTAGGATCGAAACATCAGGCCCTCTCTTATAATTTAAAAATTGTGCAGAGAAATGAACGTAAAATTAGGAATTAGCATAAAAATTAAAACTATGTCATTTATTAATTCCCATAGACATGCGATGATCTTCTGACGTCGAAATGTCTTAACCCCAAGAATGCACTATGTGACGTCATCAACTATCTGAAGTTTGACGTCATGACATCCGAGGTCCGTGACCCAACGCGTGCTAAACCGGACGGGTCTGTCAACCTATGCGGGAGAATCTCTGAGAAATGCCTAGAAGTTACCGTTAAAAACAACCTTAACAAGAAAAAAATAGAGGTGAGATGATAAAGGATGAATGTACTACGTATATGCATAAATATGAAATAACTAAGGGAAAAATAAATTATTACCATATTGGTGTGTATAATTTAATCAAAACGTGATATAGAACAATATTAAAAAGTAGATAATTTGAAATTTAAATAAATTTAACATTTTAAAGTGATAAATTAGGTAATTTATTGTATTCTACATTGCATTACTATATGGTGTGTACTGTAATTAAACAATGATATCAAATAAATACGTATCATACATCTTATTACTATAACAGTTTTTTGTGTAAAGGCGTTATTAAACAACTAATGGATATATATTCATTTTTATTACGTACTTGTTCAATATAGATATCAGATATTATTGATGGTGGTGAAATTCCTTATAATAATGAATTTCAGTACAAACATGAAGGCACAAAACAAGAGAAAGAAATTAATTCAATATGTCCATGCTGTTCCGTTTAGCTTTGAATTAACCTAATCCATATTAAATAATGTTTCCACATTTGTATTTGCTTCAAATTTATTTCAGACTCTGGAGGCTACTCTGAGTGACGAATTGTTCTGGGATGACTATTTTAAATTTTATCACAAGGTAACACCAACGCTGTAGCAATTCGACTCTGGTCTACTACATCTAAAGCTATAATCACACTACTCTCCAAGCATTGAAATAATATTCACTCATTGTAAATCTTGATTTTTAGAGAGAAAGAGATGATAGGTAATTAGATAGATAGATAGATAGATAGATAGATAGATAGATAGATAGATAGATAGATAGATAGGTCGATCGATAGATGTATAGAATGATTCATACATTCATACATACCAAATATACATAATACACATAATATGTATAATAAGTATTACATAGGGATAGGCACATTTTACGGATAAAAGCAGAAAGATAGGTCAATAGAGCAAAATATATTACCAGATAGAGAGAAAAATATAGGTAGATAAGCAGACAGATTGATCGATCAATACGCAGATGGTTGAATGAATGAATAAATAAATAAACAAATAAATAAATAAATAAATAAATAAGTAACTGAATGAAGGAATGAATAAATAAATGAATAAATAAATAAATAAATTAATTAATTAATAAATAAATAAATTATTTATTTATTTAATAAATAAATTAATTAATTAATTATGAAAAATGGATTTACGGAAATATAATCATTAATCAATGCTTTATCTCCACAGGTGCACTATTCCCCGATAGATCCAGAAATCACAGTGACAGATGGCATGGTATTTCGAATGAGGCGGGTTCGCCAAAAACTCGAGACAGAACTCAGAGCAATATGTTTTAAGGTAAACGTATACATGAGCGGACGAATAATACCCGTACAAATAACTTCTGTAAAGTATTATACGCCCATACAACAATGTCGTTTACAAACGCACATGCAAATATTTTTTTATCCTATAGTGAAGCTGAGATGTTTGGTTAGTTGGGTTCCCATTTTGAATACGTTAAGACCCTTTTGCCCATTGTACCAAGTTTGGTTAAATCCCGTTACCATTTCAAATTTTAAAAAAGTTAAAATTTCCACTGACTTCGAGCCACTATTACCCATGTTAAGAGCCAAAATAGGATTGGTCCAAACAACGTAAACAATTCTGAGCTATACACTGCCTCCTTGACAAAAGGGCATACCTGACATTTTGGTGTTTTGGACATATTGAGCAAAATGAATTTTGTTCAACACGTAAAGCCCTATTCAGTGTCCTGTTAAAAAGTGGATTATGAAATAAAGGGGCACTTCTAATTAATATTTTTTTTGTTCTGCATGTTTAACATGGTGTACTGAGTCCCCAACACTATACATCATAACTCAATTTTTGAAAAAAACTGTCAGTTATCCCCTTTTTATGGGGGGGGGGGAGTATAACCACAACAGTCATGTACAACAGCACTTCGAGATAATCTACTGAAGATGTTAATTGACTACATTTTCAAGCCATTGGGGCGTTACTCAGGAGACTCTTGCACTACTTTGAACATCGATCCTCCTCCATAATCTTACTGTGAAGCGTCATGGCTCAGTGGATAAGACTGGGTTTCTCGACCTAGAGGTCCGAGGTTCGAATCCACGCCGGGCCATGACGGTTGTGTCCTTGGGTATAGGCCCTTTATCCCCCACCCCGTCCCTCGGATAGGACGTAAAGCCGGAGGTCCCGTGTTGAGACAGAAACACCTCAGCACGTAAAAGAACCCATGCATGCACTTCATCGAAAAGAGAAGGGTGAAAACCCGGTGTTGTGGTCACATATCCGTATGCGAAACTACTTGGGACTGGATGCCTGAGGGTAACAGTGATTAAGTTCGCTTTTCTAGTCCCTGTCATCCGAAATGATGACAAAGCAATAATAATAATAATAATAATAACTAAGTTTGGGTAACGTCTATAGTCTTGTGTTTCAAGAAGACGAAATATGAAATGAGCTTATATACTACACGTCGCACGGCTATAACGACTGATATTCGAAGATCCAGTTTGGACGGCTAAAAAGAGCAATTTTTGCAACAGCTCACTAAAGCATTATTGGGTAAACCTCAGGAAAGCTAAAGCGTGATCAGTGATCGTAGATTGATTCACTCTATTATTTGTTAAATTTATTCATGTGTTATTTGATGAAATAACCCTCGTCTTTTTTTTCTTGTTTCAGATTTGGCGCTTAAGATTGGATGCAAAGCGGACTCATCGGATTGACAGGTAACTGACTGATCATTATTTGAAAATTATCAATTACATTTCAGCGCATTATTGATAAAGTGAAGCTTACATCATAAGAAGCATCCTTAAATATCGATTTTTTTTTATCAATTATTTACTTTATTAATTCATATTTATTTACTTATTCATTCATTTATGTATTGAAATTGGCTAAACTAACCATATCGTTATCACATTAAACTTGAGTTCAATGTTCAAAAGAAGTAGACAACATAATGATCGTTTTACGAATACTGTAAAACCTGTGTTTAGGAAGTGCGGTAAATACCTTTCTAAACACATTCTTCTATTACTTTGTAAATATGTCTGGAGGCTTAACCTCGTGAGTCAACTCAAAACACATACTGTTGGTGTCAAATTTCGAAACACCAAGTGTCAATAACCTAAACATACATTTTCTAAACACATGTTTGCCTTCACTTTCTTAACACACCTTTTTTAGAGTGTAACTAAATCGCTATTACATTAAACTTGAGTTTAATGTTCATGAGAAGTAGACAACATGAAAAAAAACCCCTGATAATGACCGTTTTACGTTTGCGAGACCAACCATGCAGCTATAATTTCCAGTATCCGAATTTTAAAAGACGTTAACCACCCACTATACATTCACATTGTATCACTGCTACTTCAGATCCAAGCTGCCTACTGTGGTGTTCAACACGGCGAGCATTCCGTCAACCCAAGGGCATCCAGCCGCCAAGGCATCATCCAACGAACTGATCTCAATGTCGGTGCTTCCCGGGCGTCAAGATGCCGGTGATGTGAATGGGTAAGCGAAACAACTTTATACCTATCTAGGATTTTTACTTGTATGGATGTCGATCCCTGGAGAATGGCAGGACTTTTATTATGTTCCCCTCCCCAATATTTTCAGGTCAAAGATAACGATAAGAAGCTAGGGTAATTATGATGATGAAGATGACGACGATACTGATGATGATGATAATGATGATGATGATGATGATGATGATGATGATCATGATGATGATCATGATGATCATTATCATCATAATAAAAATAAATATAATAACACTGATGATGAGGATGGCAATATTTTGGGGATTTAATTAAAAATACACCATAAATAACACTTGTAAAATCTTGAACGGTAAAAACAATTATTGTTCAGGCAGTTTACTCCCTCACCTTTTATTCTTTGGACAAGTTAATACTTTCTTTGGGAAATATATCGCAAATCAACCTCCTTTGACGAAATTTCGTCGACTTTCAGTTCACTTTCGTCTCGAGGAGCGCTGGGCGTGTTAATGCTATTTTCAGTTTGGTCATTTGCTTTTTCAACTCGTCATTTGGCAACAAGTCGCAACTATTTTTAATTCAGAATGGTCCATTAGTCTTTTTTAAGAAACCTAATTAATTTGTCAGTCAATTTACTGGTCCCATGGTGATTCCCTGTCCTTGTGTTTAGCTGTATCATAGTGCTGTTTCATGTGCTTATGATGCTGGCTGTCGTTATTATGTTGGTAACAATGTATATCCAGAATTACTATTCATTTTGGGTTTGGACTTTTCGATCCAAAATGGCGTCTTTGAACTTTCTAGGCCAAAAGCTATAGTTTCAAAGTTTATCATGTCCACGTCATCCCAGTCAATGTTGTGTCCAGTGTCAAAGGCATGTTCGGCGATCGGCTGAAAGGCGAGGATTATTGAGTCTAAAGGTAACTTCATGTTCCTTCAATCCGTCTCCTTTAGTGATTTTCTTGTTTCTCCAATACTTGTACTCTCACATTCTATCCTGAGGTGACCTACAAACTGAATCGAGACACATTGAAAGGACACCATCAAATCATCTTGCTCGGGTTAAAGACAGCAAAAGAGCTCAGCCCCCCCCCCCCCATAAAAAGTGCACCAATCACCTTGTAGTTCTACCCTTTTGAAACACCTGTGTCTGTTAGTCTGACTGTGCGTCTGTGTGTCTGTATATGTGTACCTGTGTGCATCAAGTGTTTGCATTTATCTGTGTTTTTCTGTAGGTGTCTTGACTGTGCTTGTGTCATTGTGTGTATGTGTTTGTACGTATGTGTGTATATGTGTGTTTGTGACTGGGTCTGTTTGTGTCGTTTGTGTGTGGGTATTAGGTAGGAGTGTGTGTGTTGGTAGTTGGTGTGGGTATAAGGGTATACGGGTGTCTTGTGTGTCTGTATGTGTGCCATGTGTCTGTATGTGCATAATTGTGGGTGTGTGGCTGTGTGTTCGTGTATGTGTATGTGTATGTATGTTGTGTGTGTGTGTGTGTGTGTGTGTGTGTGTTTGTGTGTATGTGTGTGTGTGTGTGTGCATATTAATTTCTAATCGACCTTTTACTTTCTTTATGGTCTAGAGTTTTGCAACACAATGGTACACATGAACTAAAACCGTCGTTTTTGACAATTTTTTTGCCATTGTAACAAATCTGCAAGCTTTATATACTATTGAAACGAGATTTATGATAATCAAAGGTTTCTCTTTAAGGTTAGATCAAAATATGTGACCAAAGTCAATGTTATGACACGGGGAATTGATTCTAAAGACATCCTTTTTGGTAAAAAAAAAAAATCTCGTGGAAGATCCCCGTTTTCCCCATTTTTTCTGACTTTGCCGCTTCATAAAATGAAAATGCGCCATCTTGAAGATGCGTATGTGTAGCGGGAAGTCTGAGGATTCTAAAAATATAAAAATCAAATTTTATTGGCTAGGAGCATAGGAGAAGTCCCGCGGAATTGGAAACACCAACCACAGGCACCATTTTTTCTCAGTCTTCTGACTTTCCCAGCTGGCTAGAAATCAACACAATCTTTATTATTATGCGTTCGAGAGTGAATGTAAACAATAGAATTGCTGTGCATGTTCATGGCATGTATTATGAACACCCCTATCATATAATGTTGCAGTCCGTCGCTTCATCCTACACAGCAGGGTGTGAGAGCAGTGATGCATGACCTGTGCGTGAAACCTCGTATTTCTCTGCCCAAAAGAGGAGCATTTTTGTGCTAAACAAGTTGATGTGTGTGTGTCGGTGTTGTATCCGAGGCCGGCTCACCCGAGGTCAAGGACAAGGCCAAGGCCAGTTTATCCAAGGACAAGCACAAGGCCAAGGCCAGATAGGCCGAGGCCGGACCGAGGCCAGATATTTTAGCCCGAGGTCGGCCGAGGTCGGCCGAGGCCAGATCAATTCAGTTTTGTGGTCTCAGTCTCGATTTCCAGACCGAGACCAAGACCTTGATTGTCGAGACCGAGACTTGCAGTGTCCATGGATGGTTTTGGAATTCAAGGTCTCGGAAGAAAAAAGTCTCGGTCTTCAAGACCCAGACTCTTTCTTCCGACCTGAGACCAAGACCAAGACCGAGACCTTGAGTTCAAAGACCGAGACTCTATGCTTTGAGACCACAATGTAAACAGACCTAAATACACACAAACATACACACCTACACACAGTGACACACGGTATACTCTCTCACATTATATATAAATTATACACACACACACACACACACAAGCACACACTCATACACACACAGTCACACACATTCAACAGTCACACACACACACACACACACACACACACACACACACACACATGTATATGTGTCAAAAACAGCCTATCAGTAGGTCTCAAGAAGGTGTCGGTTCGAGACCAAGACCGAGACCGAGACTGGGACTTTGAATTTCGTGCTCGAGACCGCCAGCACCAAAGTTTGTCGCACCTCGATTTTGTAATATGATACACTAAATATGAAGAAAAACATTCTTCGAGAAATGTGGCCAGTAGGCTAGATTGCGCACATAAGAATACGATGCGGCGGCGGCAGCGTAACGCTTATGAATCGAAAGTATCCTCTGGTTCTTCGAACTTGAGTGATACAAAACAACAGCATTTTTAAATGTTTTACTGTATTAAACCACAACGAAGACAATGATGAAATTACGTGGTGTATGATGACGCAATATCGAAGTATCGAACGCTTTGCAGTACACGTAGCTAAACTCAAAGTCTTTGGCACGAATTATGCTAAGTATATAAAAAAAAACTGTTTATAAATTGCTCTTATCAATTGGTATATAAAAATATCATTTAAATAACTTTAGAAAGAAAACTAAAAAAAACAATAGTTACAGACGACGTTCGCTTTCATTCTGAGATATCGCAATCCGGACGTCGACAACACAAAATAAATTAGTGAGAGAATTCGCTTTACCACAATTTGACAGCATATCGTACTTCCAGTGTATATAAATGTCCGACAAATGTGCCTCTTCAAATAATATATAGCTGAAACTGAGCAGTAAAACGCAATTTAATTATAAACAGCCCCGCCAAAATACACTCGTGGTGTTTCGAAATCATGTCAAGAGAGATGTGATAAATCTTCAAACTGGGTTACGCCTGATATGATATTGTTTTCAGCCGTAAACATTTGAACCCCTTTTTACAGGCCTCGGCCTGGCCTCGGTCGAGGATTCCGAGGACTGAGCCTAGTGTCCAAGGACGAGGCCTAGGATTTTTCTCCGAGGTCAAGGACGAGGCCAAGGCCAGGATTTTGGCCTCGAGGACTACAACACTGGTGTATGTGTGTGTGTGTGTGTTGGTAGCAGGTGTGGGTATGTGGGTATACAGGTGTTTGGTATGGTATGTGTTTGTGTATCTGTGTGTCTTTGTGTTCTTTTGTGTGTGCATGTGTCTGTGTGTCTGTGTGGGCATACACGTGTGTGTGTGTGTGTGTGTGTGTGTGTGTGTGTGTGTGTGTGTGTGTGTGTGTGTGTGTGTGTGTGTGTGTGTGTTTGTGTGTGCATGTGTCTGTGTGTCTGTGTGGGCATACACGTGTGTGTGTGTGTGTGTGTGCGTGCGTGCGTGTGTGTGTGTGTGTGTTTCTGTGTATGTCTGTATGTATGTGTTTGTATATCCGTGTGTATCTATGAGTGTGTCTATGTGTTTTTGTGTGTCTGTATTGTATGTGTGGCTGTATTTCTATGTATGTCTGTGTTTTTGTTCTATGTGTGTGTCTTTGTGTGTGTCTGTGTCTCTATGATTCTATGTGTGTGTCTGTGTGTGAATCTGTGCGTTTGTGTCGGAAGTGGGTGTGGGTATGTGGGGGTATGTGTGTGTTTGTGTGTATGTCTGTGAGTGTTTTTGTGTGCATGTCTGTATGTTTGTGTCTATTGTGTATATATGTGTCTGGGTATGTTTGTGTCTATGTATGTATGCGTGAATCTTTGTGTGTCTGAAGTGTTTGTGTGTGTCTCCATGTGTGTCGTTAAGTGCCTGTGTGTATATCTTTCAACAATTTCCCTATCTCGCCTAAGATAAGCGAGAGACCAATGGAGCATGGTTGTATTTTTCGATTTTCAAGCCTTTTATGTGCTATTTGGGAAGCATTTACCTACCCAATTTCACCGAAAAGAACAACTTGGTCGAAGAAAAAATATATGAGGAGCATAATGACCGAGCTACAGAAAAATGCAGTTTTCGAATTTAGACAACCTGCCCGCCCTCATGATATATTTAGTTTAAATGACGTATCTATGCACTTTTTCAAACATTGTATGTTTGGATGTTGAAAGCAAAGATAAATAACATTGGAGAAAAATCTGATACACAAACATACTCACAACACACATACACACTCACATACAGCCAGACACAGACACACTTACACCGACACACAGTCACGTGACACACACAGATGCTGATACACAAACACACATGACACAGAAACATACACAGACAGACACACAGACACGTGACACACTCACAGAGACACAGATTCAGACACAAACATACACACACAGACGTATAACCACACTCAGACACCCAGAGGCACACACACAACGGACACACAGTCAGACACAGAAAGAAAACACACACACACATATACAAGGACAAGGACACACACACACACAGACACGTGATGCACAGGCAGATACAGACAGAAACACATACAGAAACACACAGAAACATACAGACACGTGACACACAAACACGTACTCAGACACGCACTCTCAGACACACACATAGACAGACACACAAACAAACACACGAACACGCACACACACACACACACACACACACACACACACACACACACACACACATCTTACCCCTTTGGATCACCGTCCATGTTATCTTCTCTGCTGG
>JZLH01S0428982.1:0-13591 GCA_001188425.1 Eucidaris tribuloides
GCATGGCGAAATTCACAATTCGATGAGAGGTTTTCGGTACAACCATGTACGTTGGAAAACTCCATGTTCCAGTCAGAATGCTCTGGCCATCATCAGGAGAATGAGGGAAGAGCGAGAAAACCCTGGTATATATACCAGCAACGAGAAACAATACAATACAATACCAATTGCTTTGAAACAAAGCAGATAATCTGGGAAGCACTTTGATAAAAGCATGCTAGACAGTTATCACACCAAAAATACTGTTGTCACATTTTCATCTCTCAAATATTTGAAATGAAGATTGCAGAGTTTGGACTGACAGGTGTTAAAGGTATTGGCTAACATTTACCACAGTTAAAAAAATCTGAGCTACATGATTCCCCATGCTACCAGTGTCTTTGATGAGGTCTAAAAATGAAGCCCTGAAGAAATTGTATTTCAAAATGATTATTTAGTGCTTTAAAAAAGTGAAAATCGTAAGTTGACCAGATTCACTTGCCCATTTCCTCCCATAGACTTACTGTGTGTACACCTAGGTTAATAAAACTCGCCCCGAGTTTTATTGTTTATTCATGTATAACTTGCCATTGGCAGTGTAACTTTCCAAACTTTTGTATTCTAGGGTGTTTATTTGTCCATTTGAACACTACTATGTAGCTCAGATATCAAAGTTTGACAATTTTTTAAATTGAAGCTCCACAATGTTAGCCTATCACTTTAATGAGATGTCCCAATTTCAAATTCACTCCTGAAATTAAAGGTGCAATTTGGACATACATGTAATCTTCTAGAAATGTGGGATATGTGGAATTCTACACAGCATTCCATCTGTAGTTACTTAGAGTAATGGTCTTTGATTTCAGATATAAATGGCTCGTCGCCCCATCAGTGTTGAGTAATGCCACCACCCATCCTGTCAGTCTTTCATTGCCTAGACCTGCTGCTTTTTGAGAACAAGACATTGCCTCATCCTACATAGCTGGGGGCTTCCATGACTATAACAAAAGATAGGTATCTTCATGCATTTATTCAGTTCAGGAACAGCTGTAAACCTAGGTTATCGCATCATCTTATGTTGTGTTCAACAAGCCCTCATCTAAGGTGCACATCATCATGGAAAAAATTAAAAAATTCTTTACAAACCATGTGCTACTTTTCCTGTTTCATTGTGTTCCAGAGGTTCTATTGTATCAAACCCTATGGCAATTTAAAGGTGCTCTTTCAGGCATTTTGTGGGCAAAATCGCCCAGAGCCATTATGTTTTTTTCCCCTTCACATCATGTTCTCAAAACGGAAGTGGGGCCTGTTCAATAAAGCTGTTTGTAAAGTTACCTATGACTTTATGAATGACTTGAATATGGCAAGCTAAATGTGATTCTCAAACTAATGAAATCACATCTGCTAATGTTCAAATATGCAAACATAGATTAACATTCTTACTCTTACCAAACATTTAACAAGCATTCAATCACACTTTATTTTGGGGCAAAAATTGATTGACATTAATCATACTTTCTTCAAACGACCTGAAAACATTTGGCATTTTACTTGCCACTTCATCTTCGAGTTGTTCGTAATGCAAACAGCTTTATGAAATAGGCCCCAGGACTATACATTTCTGATATTCTCCCTTCATATTTCTCACCTGTCCTCGTTTCAGCCCAAAGTACCTGGCAACGGGATCTCCAGCCTGTATCCTGGGAAGTTGGTGTTCTTTGAGTTTACTGAGGTTATGGTGTCAAGGAAACAACACTTTCAATCAAAACATTTCAAAAGTTGACTTTGAAGACATCATTTAACAATGTTTCCAGTTTAAAAAATCTGAGCTCCATGATCATTCATGTTACTATAGTGTCTCTGATAAGGTCTGAAAATTATTGCACTTCAAAACGATCATCAAATGCTTTTAAAAAGTACAACATCAATGAGTGACCATTGCAGTTTTCCCCCATACATTGCTGTGTTATAGAATGTTTGTTCCCAAGGCACAAATTCATCTAATAAAGAAATATACCATGCACTGAGAGCCTCCAGTGGAAATTATGGATTCTGAGGTGACTGGCATAGCACTATTTTCTGAGGGGCGCAGCCCCGAAGAAAATAGTGCTATATGCCAGTCACTGAAGAGAATCCATAATTTCCACTGGTGCCTCGAAAAAAGTGCATGGTATATTTGATTTATATCCTCGATCAAAAAATTAAAATAACGAAGTCTAAAAGTGATGATTTGAACAGAGTAAGTCTGATTAAAATATCAACTCACCATTCATCATCAGTTAGCCTTCTTTTAAATTTGGGCACATTGCAGCGTTGCAATCTGCGCTGCGTGAACGTCGCACCGCAGTACGTGTATACACGTCAATACACGTCACACGCACTAGCTGCGGAGAGTCTACACAGTGCTTGGCGTCGCATACGTTGGGGCTTGTGACGTCACGATATCGGTATAGCGGAAATTACACCGATATCGTGACGTCACGATTCTGGGATATCTATTTTTTGGCAGAGCTCGGTTGATGGTGAAACTATTTTATGTCACGTGAACCAACCTTGGCCAATCACTACAAGGATATTTTTTGATCTAGGATATAACAATATTTATCTCTACTTTGCTACTGACAGCATGACTGTCTAAAGTTTTGTGTACTGGGGTATTTGTTTGTCCATTCAAACTCCATCAGGTACATGTACGTCAGATATCATGCTTTGACCATTTTTCAATGTGGTCTCCGCAATGTTAAAAAGTGTCTTTGATATGTACATCAAATCAGCTTCTCAAAGATGACGTTTAGATTGGACCTGTGACCTGTCTCCAATCAACTTCAGACATTTTGTCAGAAAACAAAATAGGGAGTTTTACAACCATTCTAATTAAAGACACTATATAACACTGTGGAAGACCCGTTTACAAAATTGTCGAACTTTGCTATCTGACATATCTGACAGTGTTTGAGTGGACAAATAAACACCCTAAAACACAAAAGTTTGGACAGTTATGCTGTTACTAGTACAATATGTGCAGATACAAATTGGCACATTAATTTTATATCGGGCGATAGGAAATTCTGCAACACAGCAGTCTATGGAGAAAAGCTGGAATGGTCTCTCAATGATTTTCACTTTTTTAAAGCACTTAATAATTGTTTTACACTGCAATTTTTTCAGAGCTTCATTTTTAGACTGTATCAAAGACACTAGTAGCATGGGGAATCATGTAGCTCAGATTTTTTAAACTGGAAACATTGTTATACAATGCCTTTAAAGGACCGACTGCACAATCAGTTATGTACTATGACTTGAACAAAACTAGGCTGACAATAATATAAATTCCAGTCACTCTTGACATGTACATATACTCAAGAAGAATATTACAACTTAGCACGCTAAGCAGGTGACCTGACATTTGCTCCAGAGACAGTTGCTCTGGTCACAATATCTCAGGAGATGAAAAGCTAGGGTCCGGGTTGCTATTGGATTTCCAGTACAGAATAGGGTTAGAATTAGGGTAAGGGTTGAGTTTCTGGTTAGTGTATGAAATAATCGTCGGAGCAATTGTCGCCAAAGCAAATGTCATGAAACTGCTGGGAATGGAATGTGGCAAGGATACTATCGGTTGAGCAGTTCCGTCTTCTCATCAGTTGTCATGACAACATGTTCAGGAACAAACTGGAAAAGAAAAAAGAAAAGAAACAAAATCACATAGTTTCAAAGGAAGGTAGTATTACTGTAATTAAATCCATTCTGAACTCACTGAATTGATGTTTGTAAAGAGGCTGTGGCAACAGACCTTATATGAGGCAATATGTAGTGTTGCACGACTAAGTCGTCAAAAGTCGGAGTCGCGACTCTGACTTTAGAAATGCAAGAATCGACTCCATACAATCACATATGTATGCCATATAAACCAGTCCAAACATTGATGACAATGTGTGGGACTATGACTAGAAGTTAATTTTTGAATGATCGTAATCACAGTTGAAACAATGTAAGTTCAAAAATACTTTTCAACATGAACTTACTATACCTAACAGTCATTGTATAGGCTGTAGTGTGCTTCTTTTTACCTGATGATCATGCCGAGAGAACTGAACGCCGATAGTCGGCAAATAGTCGGAGTCGCGACTTTTGATCGTCGACTGGTCAACTCCCAAAAATCCTGGAGTCGTGCAACACTAGCAATATGATGACATAAATGGTACCCTGGGGTACCAACTAGAAATCCGCCATTTTGTTGAATTATTTATTATCTTTTTTAGCACTGTACCCTGGGTTACAAAATTACTGTATACGCTGAATATTTCGCGGTGGTTTTATTTTCGCGAATTTCGCGACTTACTGAACGCGAAAATTTTCACTTCTTGATATTTCTGTACAAAATAAATGTAAATACAATAAAATCGCGAAAATATACACTCGCGAATTCCCTGTCTTGAAGCAAAATCGCGAAAATATATGGACGCGAAATATATGGCGTATACAGTATGTAAAAGTTATGTAATAAGTGTGAAAATAACAAATTTAGCTTCATTTTTACCCATTTTTTGTAAGTTTATGCCTTCTTGATGTGCACTTGTGCAAGTTCTGCATCATAACCACTGATTTCAGTGATTAAAACTGAAGAAAATACATTTTTGGACACAAGAGGGCGCTGCACAACGCGGTACACCGGGGTACAACGGTACCCCGGGGTAGCGCGTGGTGCATCATATGTTTATAGTGCCCTCACTCTGAGGCTACAGTAATTAACACATGCAAACCCTGCAGCTGTGAGCAGTAAGTCACAGGACTTTGTTTAGTCCTCTAACATGGTGGTGAAATGACATCAAACATCAAGTTATTACCCTATCCATTAAGTTATGTAAAGGAGTGGGATGACGTAGGAGAGGTAGATTGTGATTACATGTGGAAACACTTAACATAAACGTTTCTCAAACCATGTTACACCAAAATACTGGATTGTAGTATTACTCTCCACAGAAAATACAAGTATAATTTTCTGTCCATTACACATGATACACGAGAACAACTTTGCAGAGGAAATAGTACAGCACCAAATATCTATATAACATTTCCATGTGAACTTGTGCTCCAGCAGCCAATAATACTGTAACATGAAACTACAATGAATAGGAGGTACATATACATGGTAGGACAAGTTTCATTCCTATTAACGTAGCCCAAATCATACCCAGCATTTCTCCATTAACTATTGCCACAATAGATTTTTGTAATATATACAACTATTTTCAGCAAAAATGAATATAATTTTACAGTGAGACAAAGACTCAAAGAAGAAATGCACTAACAGTCACAAGTGAAGAAGCCAGTGACATGAAAATTATATTCTACTCAAAGTGGAAATTCACTTCCAATAAAATAGCATACTGTTGCTGAACTTAGCATTTAAACCTTCAATTGATGTACATGTATCAGTCCAATGCTTCTCATTCTTTCTTAATGAGGCCCACTTTGGCTATTACAATTTTTTCTTGGCCCACCTTTTACTTTATTTCATTTATTTATTTTGTATTTTTTGCCCAAATTGGAGCCCTCCGGTTAAAAGCAATGTAGTAGCCTACTAACTCACATCATGTTCTGTGATGTTAATTAACAGTTCTGCTTCTAAGAACTGCTCCAGAATGTACTTGGGTGCCATATCACCAAGACTCTGAAAATAAAAACAGAAAAATTAATTGTTGTAAACAAATATCAGAATAATAAAATTTCTAAATAAATAAAGTACAGGGTTGCTGATCATTATTTAAGTGATATTTCGGTATGAATTCATGCTGTTACTGGTCATTGTCCAATGGGCTGTACATAATACTGCAGTAAAGGGGTTTCCTCGTTAAAGATTGTGTTTGGGATTTGCAAGTCCATTACTTCCCTTCATTATCAATACCAAATGGTAGTTTAGTATTTACAATGGGTGTGTTGAAAGTTTGAGATCCATATGTCATGAATTTGTTGTTTTATGAGAAAAACTTGTAATGATATGTTACCAGAATATTGTTCTTTCCGCGAGTTAAAATTTTGCTCAAATTGCGGATCGCGGTTATGTGCACGTTCGCATGACCAGTGGAGCACACTGATTGGTTAAACGGCTAAACGCGATCTTCGGCTAATGGCTGATTAGACAATTTTGGAACGGCCGGTGCACGTTAACGTCACTGTAAATTTTGAAGTTTAAATGTCCAGATTTTCACAAAAACTATGTATTCTACCCAAAGGTTCTATGACGGGTATTTATTTAAACTAATCTTCACATTGTGAACGATTTGAGCTGATTTCATTCATTTTGCCGTTTTCTGACGTGCAAATCCCATACTCCGTCTTTAACAGACTAGTAGTGAAAACTGTCTATAGTGACCACCTAAAATAAACCACAAACATGGCCTTTATAGACAGGTGGCTGCAATTGTCTCCATGTGATTCAATTTTAGTGGCCTATATAGGCAGGTGGATGCCGCAATAGATTTGACTGTACATGTATGTAAATCATCTCCCACCACCTACATGACTGGGTACTACATCTCAGGTTTAATAACCTGTTACATGTATTCCTACATGACAATGAATTTCATGTTCTTGCATACTACTTAGTTGCTTATGTTCTCTTCCCCAGTTACATAAAAAGTCAAAAGCATTCTGAGAACGGTCTCAGAACGGTTCACTTGGGGTGTAACCACAACAACCAGAGGTGGTCTGAGACTGTTCTCAGACCGTTTTGAACGCAATGTAACCACACAAGCGTTTCGAAACCAGTCCACCACAAGAAGTTACGTAACATAAGTAAACATGCGAACCGCGTGGGCTGGAAGTACGGAGAGAAATTTGACCACTGAACGGGCGTGGTTATATTGTTGCCAATGGTAACTGCAGCTCTACTGAACATGAGGCGGCTAGTGTGGTGGCGGTGTAACCACACCAATAAAGGTTCAATCCCATTCCGAGATGATTAATGGAACCGTTCAGAGACTGTTCTCAGAACGGTTATGTCGGTGTAACCAGGGCCCCCTCCCTTCCTTCATTCCCTTTTTGTTAGTCTCCTGCTCTCTTCTTCTCATTAATCTTTCTAGTAATCTCCATTTCCCACTGATTTTGTATTCATGTTTGTCCTGTACCTTCTTTACTATTCATTTCTTTCTTTCTCCTTTTCTACTTTGATGTTTTACTTCCTACCCTAGTTTTCTTGATCTTCTTTTTCTAGTTCACTCTTTGATCTCACCACCATACAGTCATTTGTCCCCTTTGAATTCTTATTTCTATTCAGTACTCATCCCCAGTTTCTCACACTCCATGCCCAGCCTATAATCCTGTTTTTGTCTAAGTCTCCTTTGTCTGTGTGAGGTACTTCTGCTTTGTGTCATTTCATGTATCTGTACTTGTCTTTAATCCTTTCAATACCGCATTCAGGATAGCACAATCAAATTCTACAGAGGTTTGTAGCAATGATATTGAAAAGGTTAATCTTGTTTTGTTGGTTCTGCCTTTGATAAATGTCCTGGTAACCATTTTGTGGATCAGCGGTTTGAGTTTAGCAGTCTTTTTTCAATGGTGATTTGAATGTAATTAATTACTATTTCAGATAATTATATCCTATTTGTCAAAGAATAGATCTACAAAAACATCATAACAGATTATAACTCTACAAACCAGTCAGACAAAATTAATACCAGTATAAAGTCCACTTCAGCCTTATAAAAACTTAATAGAAACATGTACATGTATGGAAAACAAAAGATCCTGCTGATATTCCATCTATATAAATAAGCCATTAGTTTTTATTCTTATTTTTCAAACTATGATGTGAAATAATTGAAGTTAATGAACTTGAAACAAATAAGTGATGATTTTACCTGTTTAGCTGATGGTGTCATTTTTTCTTGGACAACGATTATTGCACGAGTTATGTTTTCCTCCTGCATGCGCTGACAATATCTACATGTACATACACAAACAGAATATAAAAACAGTCAAAATGTTGTGCTCTTATGGTCTACCATCATCAACATCATATACAAATCTGAAAAAAAAAACTTAAAGGGAAATGACAAGGTTGGAAAAGGTTCTTTATTTAGGACACAATGATACCACAATCATGGATTCTACTGTGAAAATTTTGTGGTTAAAATTTCACCTTGTACAACAATTTATCATCATGAACTGCTGTGATGGCCACATTTGTTGTGTAGCTTTCAATTGGTTACATTTGTATTAGGGTTATTGTTTAATTCAATACTGACAATTGAATGCTTGTTTCTCCTCAGGTAAACAAATTCAAGACAAATCTACCTGGTCTGAATTTACACCGTAGTGAGTGTAATTATGTTTCAGGTCATTTGGTTCTAGGTTTTTTTTTTATTTTAATTTTTTAGTTTTCCCCAGTCAAATCACTGTACTTTAAAGGTAAATGAGATGATAGGGTATAGTCCTCAACTTGGGGTAAAACTATTATGTACAGAAGACTGGTACATCTTTCAACCAGAGTACACCATGCGCGTGTGAAAAAAATGTGTAAAAAAGGGTTGTTTTCACGGTCGGTACGATGTACTCGCGTACATCGAAAAGGGTATCAAAATCGCCAAAATCGGGGAAAAAGGGTATACTTTTAACAGAAGGCTTACTTCAAAAGGTATCTTTTCAAACTTGAATACTTGTTTAGGGTATTCTGAGATCGACTTTCAATTACTTGTTTAGGGTCCATTTTGAAAGTCCATACACCGCGCATGGTGTACACCTGTAATGACACTGCCCCCTACCGCCCGGCCCCCCCCACCCGGGGATTTCTACCAATCATGTCACTGCCCTTTAAAACATTATAAGGATACCATCACTCTCTAAATTGTAAATATTTACTTCTATTTGTTGTATGTTATTTTTGGTGTTACACAACATATTATTCAGATCAATTTGCCAGTGCACCTGAAGTACACTGAAATACTTACGCTTTTATCGTTTTCATGCCAACCTTCTTCTCCTCTGGGAAGAACACAAACATCTGATCTGTCGGATCATCATTGTGGGCCACTAAGACAGTCAAGTCCTTCCTGTTGGGTCGATTTTCACTATTGGGGAAAAAAAGAAGAATTGATGAAATACTAAGTAGCCACACATTTTGAGAATAAATCTATAGTAATCATCATCTAAATTTTCTGTTTAAAGAGAAGTGACATGATTGGGAGAAACAAAAAATGCCAAACTGATTGAAAGATATATCAATGGATACACCAGCTGGAGTGCATCTCCTGGCTGGAAGCATACATCTTGAATTTGTTTACTTAATCAGAATCAAGCATGAACATACTAGCATTTTGTTTCTCTTGAGCCCCGATAAAAATACATTCCATAGAACCCTACCCGACAGATTTGTCTGCACAAGGCATACAGATGGAAGTTACTTTAGAACAAGTCAACTTTTGACTACCAAATTTTCACTGTAGAATCCCTGCACAGTTTACTTGATTCTAGAATAGTTTTACCCTAAGTTGAGGACTACCCCCAATCATGTAATTTACCTTTAAGTTCATTTACTAGTATTATATACAGAGCTGATCAATTCAGGAAATAGGAAATTAATTGGAGATTAATACCATACCTTGGTTTATCACCAAACTGTTCTTTAAACTGTTCCAAAGTTTGATCTAATTCATCCTGTGTCACTAGATATCCTCTGTCATGACATAGCTGCAAGGAAATCAGACAACAGATAAACTATAATGTGAATTTAAATTATATTACACATGTATGAACAAGACAATGTATTATGGAAATAATTGCATATTTTAAATCCCAAGTTTAGTTTAGGGGATTTTTTTTTTATTTGAAAGCTTTATGGCCAAAGGTCATATCACACCAATAACAGATTCTGAATGTCTTGTTTTTTTAAAATTAATTAATGAAAAATCTTGGAAGGGGGGGGGTGGGGACCCCAAGATTTTCGACTATATTTTACATTATAGCATCCAAAGGGTTAATAAGGTGCTAAGGTTATCCGAGTTATACCTCATCAGAAGATTATACCTCTCAGAAGAGCAGAGTCTGCATTTCAAAATGATCATTTAGTGCTTTAGAAAAGTGAAAATCGTAAGTTGACCGTATTCACCTGCCCATTTCCTCCTATAGACTCACTGTGTGTAGATCTAATTTATTTGTACTCGGCCTGAGTACTAATTGTTTATTCATTCATATCTTGACAGTGTCAGTGGCAGCACAATTTTCCAAACTTTTGTATTTAATCTAGGGTGTTTATTTGTTCATTCAACATATTTAAACACTACCTTGCAGCTCAGATGGTAAAATTTGACTTTTTTTTACATTTGAAACTCCACAATGTTAGCCTGTGCGGCATGTGGCATTGATCATTGATCAGTCAGTCGGCAGTGCAAAAATCCTTCCTTTTGTGCAGGGCGTATTCATGGGTGAACACGCTGTGCATATATAATGAACTGGGACATATCATTTTGAAACTCCAGAATAAAGCTTAGAAATCATATATTTTAATAGTTTAGTGTGATACATCCTGTAAAGGGAGATATTAAACAATTATACGCTATGCAACTGAGAGGCTCCCAGTGGAAATTATGGCATTCTGAGGTGACTGGGCATACGACTATTTTTCTGAGGGGCGCAGCCCGAGCAAAAATAGTAATCTAATGCGCAAGTCACCGAAGAGAATCCATAATTTCCACTGGTGCCCGAAAAAAGTGCAGTGGTATATTTGATTTATTATATCCTAGAATCAGAAAATTAAAATACACGAAGTTGGACAGAGATGAGTTGACCCAAAAACTAATTTGGGGCAAGTAACAGTGTTAGTGAATCCGCGCTGCATGAACGTCGCAGACGCACGAACTGCGGAGAGTCCGCACAGTTTGTGTCCGTACACAGTCGAGTCGTGCTGTTGTGAGCGTCACGAATATCGTATAGAGCCATGCGATAAATATACCGATATCGTGACGTCACGAAATTCTGGGAATACCTTCTTTTGCTCATATGCTACAGTGGATGGTGAAACTATTCCATGTCACGTGTAACCACCCTTGGCAATCACTAGCAAGAATATTTTTTGATCTAAGGATTCATAATAAAGCTTTTCAGCAATATCTTTTTATTTGACATTTGTATTGTTTTTCAAATGTGTAAATGAAGGTTCAAATTTGATGTTTAAAATTGACATTTAAAGAATTTTGAACAGTTAAAAGTCTAGTTAAATATTCTCGCATCTCAATAATTTTTACATCACTGTAAAGAGCAACAATTCATCTTTCTTGGTATGTTGTTGGTTTTGCTTTTCATGTTTTATAAACGGTCAGGATCCAGCAAAGTACAACATGAGTACTAAAATCTCAGTAAAATATGAAAAGCATTTCATTGGATGCTGTGGTTTCCTACTAAACTGTGATGGGCCAGAGAGAATACAAAACATGCCTTCACTGCATGCACTGGGCAACAGTTTTCACATCACGGTCACCAGAGCGGGTGTTCTTGTTTTGATTACCCGCCCACTAGTGTGCAGTCAGCCAATCACATACCAGGATTGCAGAAATCCAGGGTCATATTTTGCTATCTTCTGATATTTTTGCTGGATCCTGACTATTATAAAACATATATAGCAAAACAAAGTCATAGAAAGAAACTGAATACTGTAAAACGAGAAATTTTCGCGAGCATTTTAACTTTCGCGAATTTCGCGAGGAGTCGAGATTCGCAAAAGTAAAATGCATGCGAAAGATTGTGTCTAACGTTACACATCTTTTTGAATGCCAATCAAGATCGTGTACAAGTCAATGACTGGAGAAATAGTGTGCGCCTACTAATAGTATACTATGGTCAAAATGCACTAGAAGCTTCTTCATTTGATAAAACAGTGTTTCAGAGGCATTAAAACAATATTTTTCTATAAATTGTATTACATTTGAACAAAACACGCAAATGCTTCTTCTTGGCAATATCGCTATATTTATTTTTGTTCATAGTCAGTGAATTCACGAAAGTTTTTATGCACGGCGAAATGGCCGTCGCTCCTACTCGCGAAAGTTTCATGTCGCGAAAGTATAGTGTTTTACAGTAGTTGTCTTTACATATGATGTAAAAATAAGGGAGATGCAACCAGATTTAGCTTTCATTTGAGTTTGATAAACAGAAAAAAAAAATCATTTTTTTATCATCTTTTGACCTCAAGTTTTATAATTCGTATCAGAATTTTGCTCGCGACAATGGGCAAGAAAATAAGATCCTGGGAGTCAAAATCAACTCTGCTTGACAACTCGCTGACCGGAGCTTATCTTCCGTAGCAAAATCAAACCGTTTTGCGATTGACAAATTGTCAAACTAATCCCCCCGGAATAATGCTCTAATGATACTATTTTAATTAGTGGAGTTGGGGAACTGGGTGTTAAATATAACGAGTGGTAATCTTTCAGACAATTGCCAGTTGTTTGGGAATTTCAGCAAGATAGATGGCTTGCTAACAGGATAAGGGTGGAAGCCTGACGCAAAAGCTGGAACTTCTGAGGCAGAAAATTTCTTTGCCCTCGTCCAAGACTGGGAAACTTCTGAACAGAAGCATGTGTGTTGTGGTAGTGTTTCAGGAATAGTGGTTTGGCATGGAGTATTAGAGTATTGTACTGTATAACTTTCATGGAGTTGGAAAACGCAAGTACAAGTAGTCTCATGGTCCATACTATTGGCAAAATGATACTCTCAGTAATTGACACGCAGTAATATGGGCAATTCGTGAATTAATGGACAATGCTACAAATTATATAAACTGGCTCTAACTGAATCCTAATTACATTTTAACTGGTTTGAATGGGTATGAATACATGAAAGAAAACAATGGGGGGGGGACATCATTATCTACTCTAAATTTTACGTCTTCACAGCACCCTCTAGAGAATCAGAACCATACATGAATAATACCAGCTATGTGGGACTAGTGATGACTAAATAACATCAGTTTTATGAAAAATTAATATTTATTCTGCTGGGCAGTTTTTTCGGCATGCCACACAGCCTCTTGCTCATCTGTTTTTGAAAGATAATAAAGCCTCGCACATAGCATATAAATCTGAAAGAAGACATGAATAAATGCAAATTTGTGGTGGCGGACAAATGTAAGCGTACTAAACATGTTTTTGATGCTGTAGTTAAAAATGAAAAGATTTTTTATCATATAGTATCATATCAAATGACTCATCTAAGATGGCGAAATACCTGAATAGCCATAGTGTTGTTTCAGTTGAGAAACAGGTTTGAGGAAAACTTTTGAGGCACAAGACTTGTCTATATTTTTTGCAATGTCACTGTTAGTAGTAACTAACCTATAAAGTCTTATATTAAACTCGGATCTAATGTCCATGATTTTGGCTTGAATGTTGTGAAGTAGGTTGCCACCTAGGAGAACTGTCCGTCCAAAGCAGAAAAATAATAATGGAAAGATATTCAGCAAGAGCCAAAAATGTTGAGGTAACAGTTTGTCATAAAAATGTAACGTAAACTAATCACTGGAATTGCCCATATAGGGGCTTTTGTTATGTTTGATTTAACCTTTTTTCATTTTAATTGGCAATCATGCGCATGGTTGGTTCGTTTGCCAAGAAAGGGT
>JZLH01S0428982.1:18823-29985 GCA_001188425.1 Eucidaris tribuloides
GATGTATTAAACGCGCCGAAATTGTGACATTTTTATTATCAACGCTAGTGAAAATATTGGTAAACATATTTGTCCCCTTTCCCTGCTCCCCTCCCCCAAAAACACTGACAAATCGAAAATTATGTTTAATTAGCAGCGCACAGGCACTAAAAAATGCACTTATTTGCGGCACGCTTAGCCTGATCCTATTTTTGATTTGCGCGCGGAGCGCAATCTGAAATGTGTGCCAGTATATGAACTCGACAATCGGAAAGATATTGGGCAAAACATATTGTTTTGTTCCCTCCCCAACCCCCACCGACCCTCTCCCCCAAAACACTGACAAATTGTGAAAAATCTATTTTTCAAAGAGCAAGTGCAAGCGCACCAAAACAAAATTAAAACGTTAACAATCTTCATATTTAATACCACGCCAAATAAAAATATTGGAGCAAACATACTGTTTTGCTCCCCACTATAAAAAAAAAAAAACCTGGCAAATTGAAAAGATATATGTTTAAGCAGGCCACACACAGGCACTACAATTAAATTTGGCATATGCACACAAATGTTGATAAAATTGTTAGGATATATATCACTGCAATTTTGCGGCAGGGCGCAGCGCGCAGAAAATTTGGACAACTTTCTTTTATGCCCGCCTTCCCAAAATTGACAAATTCTTAAAACGTAATGCAAAATACCTTTGCGTGACCTATTTTGATTTTGCGCGCAAAGCGCGGCCGAAATTGTGCCATTTTATTATCACCGATGAAAATATTGGGGAAACATAATTGTCCCCTCGCCCCGCCAAAAAAAAACCCTTACAAATTTGCAAAAATATAGTTTAATAAAGCGGCGGCAAGGCAGCTACAAAACCATTTAATACCTCAATATTACCAATTTTTCCATTTGTTTTTGGTCCGCTTTGCGAGCTTATAGTTAGCATAAGTTTTTCTGGCAATTTGCGCGCAAGAGCGCGCGACGAACTTTTTATTACATTTTTCCTACTTTTACTCTCCCCTCCTCTACAAAGAAATGACAAATTGAAAACGTTTCTTGTAAAAACGTATATATACACTTGTTTTCAATAAGAATCAGATTTTTCTCGCTAAACCACATATGCTTGTAAACATCATTTTATGCCATAGTATAATAGCAATGTAATTAACTTAGCAATCAAATAAAAATCAAATTCCGCTGAAAACATACTCTTTCAGAAATTTCTGAAACATTTTAAAATTCAAGGAACGCATTTCAAGAATGTTTGCCAATTTACAAAAGAAAACTGTCGAATAAGTGTCTGCATTCTTCTTTATTGCACACATTTCGAGGCCATCTTTAGACCAAGTGAATATTCTGAATGCCTCTGATTTTAAATCATTATCAATGTAAAGTTGCATATTTATATATTTCTTGTTCACAACACCAATACCTCACCATAAGCATCTTAATATTTTCATGTATGTAATAATTATTGCATAATATGATAACAGACTTCAGCATCTAAATTATCATTTTCCTCATTATTAACAACCAAATTATTCAAAATATACAGAGGTCCTATTTTTTTTAAAAACAATTCTACAGTAATATAAGGATAGTCCATCACTTAATACATTTTAAGAGAAAATGTAAGCTTTTTCTAATTGAAAAAGCACTCATCATCACTGAAATCTACTATGGTTTCTTATTAATGTAAGTGTGTGTGTGTGTGTGTGTTGTGTGTTGTGTGTGTGTGTGTGTGTGTGTGTGTGTGTGTGTGTGTGTGTGTGTGTTGTGTGTTTATTATAATACGGCCATGGGGGTCGCCGACCGTGTTTATATTTTTCATCAATTATTTAAAAAAAAAAATACAAAAGACATTGAGACGGTTCAGTATGATTTTTTTCAGGCCTATTGTACACTATCGAATCGGTCTAATCACAACGAGGGCGGGAGTTGATATTGCTGTCCACAAGGTCGCACATTGCAAGTTCAAGATGACACGAGTATAGTGCGTTGCACACACAAGTAAAAAAAAAAGGCGTCGGATTAGGGCTTGTTGGCGCATGGCCACAATGAAAAAATTAGGGGTAAACATATCGGGCTTTGCCCGCCCCCCCTCATAAATTAAAAACTTGCGTAACTTGCATACATAACAAATGTTACAATATCTATTGTAAAAACAAAAGTGCAAAGCCGGCCCACCGCTCCCAAAAAAAAAAAAAATAATAAAAAATAGAAATTACAAAATAAAAATCAAACAGAAGCTACTACTCAAAAGCGGCAAAGTCTACTTTCTGGCGAATTTTTGTTTTATTATTTGAAAGATACCCAAAAGGTCATGACACCAAAATGCCAGAATACCTGAATGTCTTTGCTTCCCGCCTCTCCCCTTATTTGGAAAATTCAATTAATGAAAACTCGGGGGGGGATAACGCAAGATTTTCAACTATATTTCTACAATGTAGCATCTCAAACCGGTATATGAATTAAATAACTGAGCTGAGCAGAAATATCCAGACTCTGATCTTCAAAGAAGAAGAAGAAGGAGGAGGAGGAGGAGGAGGAGGAGGAGGAGGAGGAGGAGGAGGAGGAGGAGGAGAGAGAGAAGATGATGATGAACAACAGCAAACAACAACACAACAACAACAACAACAAATATACTTATTTTATGAATATATACAGAGGATATGAATCGGTATATATTTCCCAAAAAGGAAATTGAAGGGAATTAAATATGCACATGAAAAATATCAAGAAGCATATTAAGAAAGAAATGGAGGAAAATGGCTAAAGACAGAAACGATTGAATGAATTTTAAAAAGAAAGGGAAATAAAAAAAAAGGAAGAATTAAAGACAGAAAGAAACGAAAATAAGAGAGAAATCAGTTCAGTACAGAAAGAAGAGAGAAAGGAGGAAGGGAGGAAGAAAGGGAATGGAATTAAGGATAAGAAGAAAGGAAGGAAGGAATTACAAACAATTAGGAATGAGAATGGAGGCGGCCAAAAACTTAAAAAAAAAGAACGCGAATATAGCAACTGCAGAAAGAAGTAAAAGCAAAACGAGGATGTAAAAAAAACTACGCGTATGATGAAAAAATTTACAAGTAAGAAAGAATATTTAAGAAATTAAGGGGTAAAGGAATTAATGAAAGAATAACAAATAACAAGACAAAATCAAAAGAGACAGAAACGTGGAAACTGAACGGGGATTAAATAAGGTCCCACTGTTAGGGTCAGCTCAACAACCACAAAATCTGGAATATTAGTAAGGTTATGAACAAAATGATAATCTTCGGTTTATCATTTCTTTCTTGTCTCCCCCTTGCCTTTCCACATGAATGCTTCAGAATGCAAATATGTGAATCGATAGCTTGGTGATGTGTAATAAAAATGAGTGAATGATGAGGTAATTGCGGAAATTTATGCCTTGACATTCTATTCTAAACTTCTATCTTACTGCTCAAATTGAAGGGAAATTCTTTTTTGAGTAAATGTCAATTTTAATAGAAAATTGTGCCCTTATTCTGGATTTCTTTAAAAAAAGTGCAATATTGATACTTTTAGTCCAAGATTTGAAAGAATATCAGTGTTAAATTTCAATAGTCATCGTGAACAATATCGTTACACAAAACAATCAAACAAAAATATTGGAATTTTGCGAGAGACTCCAGGAGTCAGTTTTGATACAAGTCAAATGTCAATGTATATTGGGTTATGTTTCTCCCCCAAATTTTATATTGTTCCAAATGTAATGGTCAGGGAGAAGTGAAAGAAACAAAGAATATATTAAATATAACTACATAAACAGGCAGCGTACGATGCCTTTCTAAAACAGTCATGGCACACTCCCATCCAGAGAAAGTTTTAAGAGCAGGCTTGTCATGGCCAACCTGACAACTATTTTGGAAGGCAATCATGCTGTATGATGTACAAATGTGTCAAGCAAAATCACTACCCGGATGTTTAATATAACAGGTTTTAATTTTTAAATTGAATAATGTCAAGTGCCCCAAACACGAGATACAGGAAAGATGACCTAAGACCGCATTATTGGCCGACTCAGAATTTTACAAAAATCTTGTCTTTGTAATGCCGCTTGTGAAGAATGGAACGAACTTCCCATTGCATGTTAAAGTAACTTTCTAAAACTATCGCTTGTTTTAAAAGGAAATTAAACGAACTAATGTAAAACCACCACATATCCGAATTGATTAAATTGTAAACATACGTCTATATTTCAAATGACCCAAAATTTACCATTATCCGTCGTACCATCTATTCCTCTCGGCCATTTCGCGCACTGCTGCTTTGCCCGATTGGAACAAATAGATTTAGCTTTTAATTAGTAACACAATTAGACTTACCTATTTCATTTTAATTATTGGCGCTAAGACTGGCAATTACTACCGTTCCTTAATTCAATTTAATCTTCAGCATTTTTGCATGCAATTTTTAAATGCAAATTCGAATTTAATCATTTCATGTATTTCTTTATGTTATTTTTAAAGTCTTAACATGTAGTAATTCATGTAATTTAATGTATTGATAAAGAATAGTATATTATCTAGTATTTAGTTGTATGCATGTGCATATATAATTTAATGCAAAGTCAGCTATTTATTTGACCGCTTCTTAGTAATTTATCATTTGTTTTTGCTTGAGCTTAGACTAAATATTTTTTAAATTTTAGTGTAATAATCATGATATGCACTTCACATTGTACGATACAATTTTTTCCTTGTATTTTTTTATATACTGTTGTATTTTTTTATGCTTTCAATGGCCTTGGGGAAGACCAGTAATTGCACCTGTATGACCAGGCTTACCTGATAAAAGATGTGTGAATAAATATTTACAACAGTCTGGAATACAGCATTCAATGAGCATGGACTATTGGGGCAATGCCAATACTTTACAGATTTTGTGGGTAACATAATTTTTCCATACTGTGCATGGCGTTTAATTCCATTATGGGTATCATTTATGCACCCGCGTTTATGATTTTTAGTCAAAGAGTGGTTTTCATCTGTCATGACATCAGTGGGCGCTTCAAGACTAAATAATAGACTAAATAATGATCATGGAATAATGAAAATTTATCAACGAGAAGTTAGAATAAATTAAAGAAGAAAAAATAAGAGGAGAAGAATGGAGAATATAAGTAAGCCATAAAAGGCCTAAAGAAAGGTAGGGGGAAAGAGAAGAACGAAAAGAAGAAGGGGAAACTTCAAGATAAGTGGATAAAAGTTAAAAGAATTAAGAATGGGCAATTAAACGAAAGAAAGTAACGAAGAAAGTGAAACAGACAAAAAAGGGGAAAATGATTAAATATAAGTGAAATGCTGGAAAATGAGAAAGAAAGGAAGAATTCAAGATAGGAATAAAGTCAAAATGAAAAACTGGTAAGATTAGAAAAAGGGTGGCGAATAAAAAAGAAGGAAGTATAAAAGTGGGAAAAAAATGATTAAGACTAAAAGTATGGTGATAATAAATTAAATGAAGAAATGAGGGACGAACTAAAGAAAGCAAATAAAGAAAATTGGAGAAAGAAAAACGAAAATTGATGCATAGAAATAGATGATGGATTTAAGAAAAATTCAGAAATGAATAAAATAATTGATAAACAAAATGAAAACAAAAGGAAAAATTGAAGATTGAAAACAAGGGAAAGAATGTTTAATCATTCCTTTGTTCTTAAGAAAAAGTGAACATAAAGCGTCCATCGTCCCATACTGGACAATAATGGCAGGCTGAGACAAGAATATTGATATTGAACAAAGCAGTGAAAACAGTACATAACGTGTTACATATTACGAACAAAAACTTTATATACACGTTAACAACAAAGACACATAAATTGAAATATATAGACATCTTACAGACGTACGCATATACATATATCTAGACTAGACTCACATTACATAACAACATATACATAACGACACAGACACATACATATTAATGACTTGACATTCAGAATGTGACAGCAAAACAAAAACAAAAGCAAAATGAATACATGTAGGTGTATAAACGTAAAAAATAATAGTTTTTATATAATGTCATTGCAGCGCATGGGTCTTTCCGTGTCTAAGTATAAAATTCCTAAAATCAGATCTGAATTCCCTGGCAAATCATAAGGAAAATGATAACGGGATTACATGATAACAAAACAAAATGAAAAACAACAACAAAATGAAACAAGATTTACACTAACCATAATTAATGAAATAATGTTTAAAAAAATAGAGAAAAGGTGTAGAATAATTAAAGAAAGAGGGAGAGGGGAATGGAGAAACGATTTAGACAGAATGAAGGAATACATTTCAGAACGAAAAAGGAAAAAAGGAAAAATGAAAGAAAGACTGGAAAAGAAAGGAAGGAAAAGGAGCTAGGAGGAAGGAGGAAAGAAAGGGATAAAAAGAAAAAGAAGAAAAGAAAGGAATTAAGATTTTAACAATAAAGTTCAAAATAAGAAGATTAATAGAAGATTGATAAGACGGGAAATAAGAATGAAGCAGGGAGAAAGAAGGAACAAAAGAAAGAAGGAACGAAGAAGAAAGAAGAAAAAGAAGATGAAAAGAAAGGAAGTAAGGTTTTAAAAAATAAAGCTCAAAATTAAGAACTTTTTGAGAAAGGCACGCAGGAAGAACCACATCAAGAAAGAAATGGCAACTTGAAAGAAAAGGAAGAAAGAAAGTAGAAAGAAAATGGTAAGTGATCAAGAATAAGAGGAAAGATTGCAACAAAAAAATCAAAAAGAAAAAACAAAACAAAAACAAATCAATTAATTTAAACAAGTGAGAAGAGAAATAACTGAAAAAGGGTAGAAAAAGCGAAAGCATTAACAAAAGAAGAAAAAGAAGAATGAAACAAAAAGAGAAAAAACCGGACAAACTGTTGACCATTCACAAATAAGTAAATGAACACAAATATAAGAAAGGAAAGTGAGAAAGAAAACACAAGTAAATATGAGATTACAAAAGGAAGGGTGGATGAGTTGACATGAACAAATATTAAATGAAAAAGAGATGGATTAGAGATTACAAGAGGGGAAAACAAGAAAATGAAGGCATTCTATCGTACAGTTTAAACAGTGATACTTAATCGATCATAACATTTGTTCCACATCGTTAAATCATAAATACGAACTACTTCAATGGTACGAGAGTTTAGCCAAGCGTCTGAAGTTCGCGCTGATTAAAGAATCGCATTTTGCGATGACTTCCAAGGGCGTAGGCTGGGGGGGGGGGGGGGTGCACTGGTGCACGTGCACCCCGCCCCCCCCCGCAGAGCCAAAGGATTCCGCCTGGCAAGCAAAAATAAATTTTCACCACCTTTTCTGCTTTCAACGCCTGATTTTTCTCACTTTATTCACCTCCTTAAATTTGCACCTCCCCACACCAAGTTAGTTCCACCTCCGCAAGATGTGCACCTCCCCATGATCAAACCAGCCTATGCCTGACTTTCTCGCATTGTCGCGCTGACTTGTAGCCCCCTGTGGCGTAATCAGCGTGTCCGCGGGAGTTCGCATTCATTAGTATTTTGGCGTTGATAGGTTAGTTCGCGTCAGCACCAGTTCGCGTCGAGTTCGCGTCAGCACCAGTTCTCATCGAGTTCGCGTAGTTCGCGTAGTTCGCGTTAGCACAGTTTGCGTACCAGTTCTCATCGAGTTCGCGGTAGTTCGTGTAGTTCGCGTTAGCACCAGTTCGCGTCAGCACAGTTCTCATCGAGTTTGCGGTAGTTCGCGGTAGTTGCGTTAGCACCAGTTCGCGTCAGCACCAGTTCTCATCGAGTTCGGCGTAGTTCGCGGTAGTTCGCGCTGATTAGTATTTGGCGTTCCGAGTTCGCGGCAGTTCGCGTAGTTCGCGCTGATTAGTATTTAGCGGTCCGAGTTCGCGGTAGTTCTTGTCGAGTTCGCGTTTGTTCGCGTTGAGTTCGCGGCAGTTCGCGGTAGTATGCGGCAGTTCGCGGCAGTTCGCGTAGTTCGCGCTGATTAGTAGGACCCGACAGTAGATCACATGCGGATTCGCGATTGACGACTGAAGGGTCGGAAACGTGTGTCATAACCCCAGATTCTGAAACCTTTTAATCATGAATGACGAAGCAGAAACATATAAATTATGGAGGATTCGTAAAACTATCATGCAGGTAGGTTTCAGTACGATGCACGCTGCAGTATTCCTTTGTAAATTCCACGCCAACAATAAAGATCAGTTTAGCGTAGTCCCCATTCATTGGTTTTCATGCATTGATTTATTTCTGTTAAAGTTCTAATGTTAATCTTGTGTTACAGAACCGTAAAGTACCCATGATTCGACACTTTCGCAGTAATATTTCTTTCTATTCACATTGATAAAGTATACAACGGAGTTAAATAAAGTAGATCTATACTTGTCTTTCACCAATCTGAAAATAAACTTTTGAAATTAGAATAAACATAAACACGATATTCGATAAAAGATAAAAATTATTACACTTGATCGCAGTAAACTCACTCATGTATACTTTGTGTACAAAGTAATGAGTGGTTGTTTTCATGCAGACGTGTCACAAGAATGTGCTCTGAAATTCATCTTTCTAAACAAAATTATACTAAAATATGCTCCAATGGATAGTTTACGAATGACCTCAAGGCAAGCTCAACATATTTTGAAAATGAAGGAATCATCGCTTCAATTTCATTTTTTTAATTTAACAAGATTTCTGCTAGGCCTGGGCCGGTACAGGCCAACCGGTTTGATTTGATTTGTTAATTAATTAATTGGCTTCCAAGTTGACGGCTTGATTGCAACCGGAAAAGAATAAAAAAATTCCAAAAAAAATCCCAGGTCTGATGGTTCATGCATGCTCTGATTCTGGTGATATCACACATGTGATATTGTGATGTGTATATATGTGATTTGTTAATTAATTAATTGCTTCAAGTTGACGGCTTGATTGGCAACCCGGAAAAGAATAAAAAAAATTCCAAAAAAAAACTCCCAGGGTCTGATGGTTCATGCATGCTCTGATTCTGGTGATATCACACATGTGTATATATGTGATAGGCTGTTTAGCTTTCTTGGCAAACAACCAACATGCGCATGATTGCCCAATTAAAATGAAAAAAGGGTTAAATCAAACATACACAAAAGCCCTATATGGGCAATTCCGTGATTAGTTACGTTACATTTTATGACAAACTTTATCAACATTTGCTCTTGCGTGAATATGCTTTCATATTATTTTTCTGTTTTGGTACTGACAGTTCTCTAGGCTGGCACCTACTTCACAACATCAAGCAAAATCATGAGACATGTTTAGTGGTAATGATAAGACTTTAATTATGGTTAGTTACGTTACGTAAAAGAGGACATGAAAAAAATGACAAGTCTTTGTCCTCAAAGTTTCCTCAACCTGTTTTCAACTGAAACAAACTATGGTATTCATGCTATTTCTGCATCTTGATGAGTCATTTGATATATAACTTATTGATAAAAATCTTTTCATTTTAACTACAGCATCAAAAATGGTTAGTTACGTTACATTTTGTCCAGCCACACAAATTTGCATTTATTCATGTCTTTTTCAGATTTAGTATGCATATGTGGGGCTTTATTACTTTCAAAACAATGAGAAGAGGCTGTTGGCATGGAAAAACTGCAGAATAAATTATAATTTTTCATAAAACTGAGATTTAGTCACACTATCCCACATGTGTATTTCATGTATGGTTCTGATTCTCCTAGAGGGTGCTGTTGAAGACGTAAAATTTAGAGTAGAAATGATGTCCCCCCCCCCATTGTTTCTTCATGATTCATACCCATTCAAACCATTAAAATGTAATAGGATTCAAGATAGAGCAGTTTATATAATTTGTGATTTGTCCATTAATTCACGGAATTGCCCATATACTGGTGTCAATTACTGAGAGTATCATTTTCCAATAGTATGGACCATGGACTACTTTACTTGGTTTCCAACTCCATGAAAGTTATACAGTAACATATACCTCTAATCTTCCATGCAAACACTATCCTGATAACACTACCCAAACACACATGCTCTGTCAGAAGTTTCCCAGTCTTGGACGAGGCAAAGAAATTATTCTGCCTCAGAAGTTCCAAGCTTTGGTCAGGCTTCCAACCTTTATCTGGTAGCAACATCTTATCTTGTGAAATTCCCAAACAACTGCCAATTGTCGAGAGATACCACTCTTAATTTAACACCAGTCCCCCAACTCCACTAATTAAAGTATCATAGAGCATTATTTCCGGATAGTTTGACAATTTGTCATCCAAACGGTTTGATTGTGTACGGAAGATAAGCTCCGGTCAGCGAGTTGTCAAGCAGAGTTTGATTTGACTCCCAGGACTATTTTCTGCCCATTGTCCTGAGCAAAATTCTGATAAGATTATAAAACTTGAGGTCAAAAAGATGATAAAAAATGATTTTTTTTTTCTGTTTATCAAACTCAAATGAAAGCTAAATCTGGTTGCATCTCCCTTATTTTTACATCATTGTAAAGACAACTACTGTAAAACACTATATCTTTCGCGACATGAAACTTTCGCGAGTAGGAGCCGACGGCCATTTCGCGTGCATAAAACTTTCGTGAATCACTGACTATGAACAAAAATAAAATATGCGATATTGCCAAGAAGAAGCATTTGCGTGTTTTGTTCAAATGAATACAATTTATAGAAAATATTTGTTTTAATGCTCTGAAACACTGTTTTATCAAATGAAGAGCTTCTAGTGCTAACTATGGTCAAAATGCACTAGAAGCTTCTTCATTTGATAAAACGGTGTTTCAGAGGCATTAAAACAAATATTTCTATAAATTGTATTCATTTGAACAAAACACGCAAATGCTTCTTCTTGGCAATATCGCTACATTTTATTTTTGTTCATAGTCAGTGATTTCACGAAAGTTTTATGCACGCGAAATGGCAGTCGGCTCCTACTCGCGAAAGTTTCATGTCGCGAAAGTACAGTGTTTTACAGTAACAGCTACTTTTCGACCAAAATTCACCTGAAAATCAGGTTTTGAGTGACAAAATGTGAAAAATTCTCACGACTTACAGTATTCTTCACGGAATAAAACATGAAATAACCCCCTGGGCAAACCAAAAGATCGATGTTTTTGATATTTTCAAGTCATTCTTAATTTTTTGGCGAGGTTACCGTGGCTTCGACGGCCTTCGCTCATGGTGTGG
>JZLH01S0428982.1:54316-69812 GCA_001188425.1 Eucidaris tribuloides
AATGAGAAAGAGTGGAATTATTGTTGAAATCTAATATGGGAGTTTTGTACTTATATCGCAAAAAAGTGGTAAGGCTGTCATTTGAATCCCACATATTAAAGATTGCTTAAAAAAAATCATGATTCATAACTCTTGAATGGTTTAGCCAAATGTGTTCAAAATTTAGTGTTTTTACAGTTCTACATTCTCTGAATGAACAAGATGTCTGACTTTCATTCTTCTTCATATCTGACTTTATTCTTCTTCATATTGGCAGGGCTGCCAACTTTCACCAGTGCCTTTCAGTAATTTCTTACCTGAAAATCAGTAATTTTGCCATATTTTGAATCAAAATCAGTAATTCTTACATAAATGCAATAGAATTCTACAAAAATAATGTGATAAAATCAGTATTTTTCATGCAACTTTCAGTATTCTTCAGTATTCTTCTACCACTTTCAGTACAAATTACTGAAAGTCAGTACCACTTGGCAGCTTTGTATTAGTAGCACAATGGGTGGTGTGGGCACGCCGTGGTTTGCCAATTCCTAGTGCTGTGCCTGGTAATTGCCTGTGTGGTGAAGTTATTAAAGGCGAGGTCCACCCTGACATCAAGTTGGTTTTAATAAAAGCAGAACAATGATAGAAACATAGTAATGAAAGTTTGGCTAAAATCCACCGAAGAATAGCGGAGTTATGAACTTTCAAAGTTTTAAATTGTGACGTCACATGCAAGCAGCTCCCCCATTGTCATGTGATATAAATTCCATAAAGTGCCATTTTTCTCAGAAAATTGAAAATTATCTTACTTGTGCATTCAATATATATAATTAGAAACATTTCATACATGCTTCTCTGAAAAAAAAAACATACATTCATTATCATGAACCAATAAAAAGTGACTATTGAATTAATATTACGTGACATGGGGAGCTGCTCGTATATCACGTCACAAAATAAAGTTTGAAAGGTAATAACTCTGCTATTCTTTGGTGGATTTTCACCAAACTTTCATTAATATGTTTCTTTCAATCAGTGTTCTGCTTTTATTAAAACCAACTTGACATCAAGGTGAACCTTGCCTTTAAGCAGCTGGTGGTGGTAAAATGGTGTCATTCTTGTTTATACCTAGTGTTCTTGAACGAAAGCCTAACAGAATATTGAACAAGAGAAAAAAATTATACATAAACATATTCAGAATGTATTGATTTATAAGTCAAATACAGTGCACTCTTGTTATAAAGAACACTGATATAACCAAATTTCATTAATAAAGAAGTAAAATCTCTGGTCCCATATCTTGGATTTCCTTTGTATTCTATTGTTTTGGGCTTTTGGCACCCCTGATATGAAGAAATTTCAATATAAAGAAACAATTTCCTGGGTCCCAAGGACTTCTTTATAACAAGAGTGCACTGTACATGTATCAAGATTTACTTGCCAATACATAAAAAAATAAAAGATTTACTTGCCAATACATAAAAAAATAAAAGATTTACTTGCCAACCCCTCAAACCCTTATTCAAACATTCACTCATAAATAAATGTATGTTATGTTGTGAGTTCAGGTATTGTAATCAACTTCTTGGTCACTTTTGAGAGAGATGGCTAGCTCTGCTCCGACACTCGATATCCTAGTGTTCAAACCTTTGTGAATATGGATCCTTGGTATACATTTTTATATGCATGTAGAGCAGTAGCGTAATAGTTGTTGGTGTGGCTTTTTGACACTTTTTTAAAGAGTGTCTGTGTGTGCTTGCAGAGCAGTATGTGTGTGTGTATGATTGTGTGTGTTTGTAATTCATGTAAATCAGGGAGGTTTGAATGTTTTTTACCACGAGTACTGGGGAAAATCAAAACACTCCTCCCCAATTCCTGTGTATGCAGTTCTCCTACATGTACATGTGAAAGTAGGTATTAAATATTTAAACTAGATTTACATTTTCAAATTATTTTTTTACACTTAACAGTATATTTAGCAAAACCTTGAAAAACAAAATACAGAGCACTCTCGTTATAAAGAACACTGATATAACAAAATTTCATTATAAAGAAGTTAAATCTGTGGTCCCATATCTTAGATTTCCTTTGTATTTTGTTTTTGCAACCCTGATATAAAGAAATTTCATTATAAAGAACAAATTTGATGGGTCCCAAGGACTTCTTTACATCGAGAGTGCACTGTACAGCTATAAACCAAAATCTCACTGGTTTCACTGGGTTTATCCCACCTCCCCGATTTACACGGTTTTACACTGACTTTATCACCTCTCTCTGTCGTATTTTGTATCAAAACATGGGTGAACAACTAAAAAAATCTTTGTTAAAGTCAAAGTTGACAAAAGTCATATATTTTTTAAGTCCTGATGACTTCCACTTATGCAAGGTTCACTGTATATTTTATGGGAAATAAATTCTGACACTTCAACAATAGCACACGGGGACAAAAGTGGTATGATACATACATAAACTTGACGCAGAGACGTAAAATTTATTTACAAGTTCAATTCACTCCTGTCAATACTTCAGAAACGAGAACAAGAACAAGTACTCCAAGTATTTCCTATCAGTGATAATAAACTGGTAGAAAAAAAAATACACAATTTCACTGTCCAATAAACTAAGACTACATACTGTAGGGCACTATATTCAAGTAAGGTACTTCTATTTACACATGCTTATATATGCAAATGCTTGAAGGAAGATGTAGCCAGAAACTAACAGCATAAGCTAAGAAAGATTTTGGGTTCTTGCCAACCATTCGGATCACACGTGTGCTGGCTATGAAATGATCCTTACTGACCGATCCATGCCGCACGACGTGTGTTAGTCACGCCGTCTATGCACTGTTGGAATCGATAAGCTCCTCCCCCATAGCTGTACCGGCAAGATTTTTCCAGGGAAGAAACGGGCAAAGATGTAAAATTAACACAAATTAACCAATTTATAGGGCCTTACTGAGGATGAGTGTCACACAGTACCCCTTATGTAGGCGGTCTTTATCACCATGTAGCATAATTCTCACAATACTCACAATACCATTTTTTTCTTAACTTATTCCTGTTATTTGCAGGCTACATCTTTCTTTAAGTGTCTAGATTCAACTACTCTGCAATCACTACGATACGCAGTGTATAATATGCATGGTGATGTGATGTTAGCAATGAGATGCTACAGTAGATATTGACAATTGAATTAATCTCTGTTTGTTTGTATGTAAAGCACAGGGATGTCAGTTAGAATTTATGATGGGGCCTGAAAAATCACCTTCAATTAGCTATTTTTCTATACAAAAAGACTTCAAATATGACCTGAACACAAATTGCCGAGGCCTGAATTCAAGATTTTGGCTAAAAACTGGCATCCCTGAAAGCAGAATTGTACAATTTCAATTGTAAAGCATAATACAGTTTAGTGTTCTGTCCCACGCCATTGCAGAAGGGACATATATTCATGGGAAAACATTGACAAGAGCATAGTGAAAAGCTTAATATCTAACAATCCTGCATACTAAATAAATATTGTCACTGCACACTTGCAAGATACGCATGGAGGACATTATACAAAATAATTATGTGTGCATCATAAATGTACATATGACCCCCCCCCCCCAAAAAAAAATGAGTGTAACAAGTTGATAAGTATATTTTTAGATGAAATTTTGTAATCTTCCACTTCATTCCCAAGCGATAGTTTCAGTGGGCGTGGCATAAATGGGCGTGACATATAATACTCGAACTGCTTTATTGGTATTCCACGACTCAAAAAAAAAAAAATTGAGTACGGGGGATACATTTGACAATGTTATCATGCTCTTATTGTACTGGTAATAAGCTAACCCCTTTCAATGGAAGCAAAGTAAATTTTCAATAAAAATAATAACATTTGCAGCATGGTTTAAAGCTTTATCGATGAAAGGATTGCAAAAATGACATCATATGTAATACTTATCTACAACTTAATGACGGTGGATAAAGTAAAAACAGTGCATCTGCATTAAAGGCAGTGGATCTCATTTGCAAACATCCCCGCAGACCAGGAAAAGATAACCCATGCCCTTAGGCTATTGATGAAGGGCATGTTTGTGAAATCTGGGGGTCAGTAATTACCTAGAATTTAAAATATGCGAAAGAAAAACAATAGCCGTTTAGTGTACGTTCTATGGCAGGAATTTTTCTCTTGCGAGAAAAAACTTCAAATCAGAGTCTAACGGTCACTATAATTCCACTAAAACCGAGTTTCTAGCTCCTATATTTTGCGAAAGGTTCCCAGATGGCATTTTCTTCTACATGCCATTGTATTTACACAATGTTAATTTTTAGGAATGCAAAAGAGATGCCCTGCCTTTAAGTTTAGATAGTGTGTTCATGCTTTTCTTACTAATTGCTAGCGTAACTACTAAAAATGCATTAGTCATGCCACAAAAAGACAACCCTTTTTCTGTAATTTCAGCACAAGTAGCATCACACATTGTGGTTTGAACCCCAAAATCTAATGAATTTTGGATATATAACTTACACTGTGCCCTGTACCACTCTTCAGTGAGTGTTGATTACAAATTTGTCAGATACACCACATAATCTGTACCTCTAGTAACAGGTTTTTTTTTTAATTTTATTTTTACTGGACTTTAGTTGTCAATGTCTTCATATTTGGTACATGATTTACGGAGTGGACGTTATCTGGGGTCATGAAATTCAACATTGTTAAGGCATGAAAAACAACATTTATAAAATATTATGTTACAACAGTTACCAAATCTCCCAACTACATGATATAAATAAGAAAGTCTAACTGACCACTTTTGTTGCTTTACACTTCTAAAATGAAATGAATTTTTGCAACACTGAATGTTAATACTTAATATTGTGTCAAAAAGTAACACAACATACACAGGAATAAAGGAAGTCTAAGTATATTGAATTGGCAATCATTAATTTTAATCTTTTAGCATTCAAAATGCATGTTGTATTTACCAAATATTAGTCCTAAAAATCTGTCATCATTCTTCGTGAACACAGCATAGTATTAACAATGTTTGTAGGCATATACACTCCAATATAATGTAGATTCACACTAAATTAAATAACCAGAATTAAAATAACTAGTGTCACACTGCCCACGAGAATGATGCACTCTAACCAGGCAGATGAGGAGTATAATTTAACAAAACACAAATATTAAAAATATCACCTTTTTATGGATTGTAACTCGGATTCTCTGACATAATGGATAAGTGGCTACTATGGAGAAATAACAGAAGTCTTTGACTAAAGAGTGTAATATCTCAGACAATGATTTATTTTTTAGTGGTAGAATCCCTATCACATGATCTTGAATAGATGCTCCATTGAACACCATGGATCCATATTGTGTGCCTTTCCCCCTTTTGTACAGAACCACAAAACAATGGCTACATCCAGGCACTTGTGACAAATACAAGTGTTGCAAGTGAATTAAATATAAAAATAAGATAAAGCCGAATTCTTCTTACAAACGTTCAAGCACAGACAGAAAGGAAATGATGAAATCATTATTTATACTGTACTAATCTTCACATTGTGAACGATTTGAGCTGATTTCATTCATTTTACCGTTTTCTGACGTGCAAATCCCTTACTTTGTCTTTAATCAAGCCACAGAGACATTATCTTACCAGATGGAAGTCTGCAATTTGGATAGAAGAAAATCTGACTTCATCATCACAAGATCACATTAATTAGTCATTTTTGCCAGAATTTAAGATAAAAGGTTTTGACAACCTCCAAACACTACAGTATCTTTAACATCTTTTGGAGTTTAAAATGTAGACATGAAAACCTGAAATGGTATGTTGTCATTACACGTGAATTCATCAAAGGATGGGCCCAAATAATCCTGTTTTATGGCTCATGATTGGTCAAATTTCTATATGTATCAGTATTCTGTATGTCTAATAAATATTTAAATGAAGGCTACACATATGATGTATATGATGTTACATGCTTCATAGGGATTGTCCTGTTTTAATCATCTGGTACTTTTTGAGGAAAATTAATGAGAAAACAAGTATGAGTGTTCAGAGTACCACACACAAGGACCCTGTAGTATTCTTCCCATATAAAATCATTCAGTGGACAAGATATTTTAAATTAATTTATTTTCACCATTTGATTGAACCAAAGAAGTAGAGACAAGGGTTTTTATTTAGAAAGTACTTGTACAAGCCTTGAGTATATCTCATGAAACTGCGAGTTGAACATTGCAAGTGTCAAAGACAAGAAGAAAAAGAGTCCAGCTAGGGAAAACAGAAATGATGCCTTTAGCTAGGTGGACAGACAAAAGTAGTAGTTCCCTATTCCACTTGATAACAAAATTATTACACACACAAAGGCGAATAGGAAGTGCATCTCACTCAATTGGTGAGGTTGGGGTGTTGGCATTTCTTGGGGGAGGGGGTTGGGGTGAGGTTGGGGTGGGGAGGAATCCAGATTACCAGCAGTTTAACGATATTGTTAAAACAGTTATTGAGGCTGTCTGACACCACTGTCCTGTCCCCATGTCAACATCATGGCATTCTGGTACATTACATAACATGGCATTGTAGTGCTAAGTTGTCTCCAGACCACAGACATAAAATATTTCAGAACATCTTGGTACCTATGGGTTACATTAGTACTTAAACAGACTTCACAAAGAAGAAAGCTGTAGGAATTCAAACATTTGAAATATCCACAGACAGAGTTTGTGTTAATGTGGGACTTAGTGGTCAGAATTCTAGATTCTAATGTACTTTTAACTCTTTACACGCTGAATTTATTCTGAGGGGATAATAATGACACCCAGTGATTGTTCTTTTCAGAGTTTCTTCAAATTTTGCTTTCTTTACAACGGTATTGAAAATGGTAATTGTCCTACAGCACACAAGCTATTTTTTAGTGTCTCGTCTACAAAGGTGAAGGAGAAAAATAACTATTACGATTGTTCAATTAAATTGTGCAATTGTGCACAGATGCAACATTAGAGTGCAAATGGTTAAAGACACAGAGAGTTAAAATGCAAAATAAATGGCAGAGAAGAAACAAATACTGTGAAAAGAGAAAACAAAATGCAGAGTGAGGTGCCTACTGAACTTGTCATTCTGTGTCTACATACTGGTGGCTTACACTTCACTGGAGGAAACAAAAGGATACAGATAGCCATGTCAACTACAGTTCGACCTCGATTAACAGGCCACGTTAGAACCAGCAGCAATACGAATAAGTGATATGGCCGGATAAGAGAGATAACGTACAAACACAGTATAAGGTGGGGAGTAATACATTGCACTCTTTATAAGAAGTCCTTAGGGGGACTTATTGTTTCTTTAATAATGAAATTTCTTTCATATCAGGCGTGCAAAAACAATAGCAATACAAAGAAATCCAAGATATGGACCAGAAATTTTTCACTTCTTTATAATGAAATTTTGTTATATAACGAGAGCGCACTGTATGATGTCATAAGTTATAGTATAAACAACCCAAAGACCATTCACAAACTGCAACAGACCTCCCACAAGCGACACTTTATTTATTGTTCCCTGATACCCAGTAGGTTTCTGTGTACTCTTCTGATAAAGGTGTATCAATTACAGGCAATGACTGATAAGTCCATTGTCCGGATAACAGAGATCTCCGGTTAAGTAATGGCCATATAATCGAGGCCGGACTGTAGTAAGGTCTGAAAATACATGCCCTTTAGTGGATATGATGCTTAGGTGATATAACTAGTAACAAGTAAAAAAATAAATCAATAATGTACAAAAAAAATATGCTGAAACAAGCCCACAAACAAGGTAATGCCTGTTTGTTGCTCACCAGGCTTATGGACACATCCTATCTACCAGGGAAGAAACAAAATAGTGCTTGATATGTCACTTACATAGCCATCACAGACGGCAATAACAATCGTCTTACTTCAACATCTCTGCGACTTGAATACAATGCTATTTTACAATGAAACCAGCCCCATATTTTAGTGACACAATTGACAATTTTTCTGCATGTGAAATACATCAAAGGTGTACTGCATTAATGGTATAATACTTGATACATTCTAATTCCAATATTGAAGTTAAATGTGATGAAAACTAGACAAATGAGAATTGGGAGTTTATTTCAATATTTTTTTTTCTAAATACAATAATTGAAATCTAATTTGACTGTTGAATGAATTCATTGAAAGCTTTTTTTTATATGACATTTTTGCATCAAGAAATTATTTGGCACGGTAAACACTGATATAAAACATGGATGAATTGGGTTTGAGTACTGGCAATATTGAGTCTAACTGTCAGAAAAATGTTTTAATCATGACATTGCAGAAACAAGTTTACACACATTAAGAGATATATTTACACCACGCTAAAGGCCATGATGCTATGTATTGCAACCAGATATGTCATGATACTTTTGCAAGAAATGTGAATTATTTTTGCTACCAAATATGCCTTCTGGTGTAAGCAGTTGATACAACATTAGTCTTGTTCTAACATTTCACTTCCACTGATGTACAGAACTCCATTGAACTCATCATGAACTTATCAAGAACTCATCATGAACTCACCAAGAACTTATCATGAACTCATCATGAACTCATCAAGAACTTATCAGGAACTTGTCAAGAACTTATCATGAACTCATCAAGAATTCATCATGAACTCCAAACTGTAATTGTCACTGTCAGTTTGACAAAGGTATGGACTCCTGGTTTGTAGACAAACTTGTAACAATCAGCTCTTTGCTATAAATGTTCACAAATAATTGGAGTAACAAGTTTCAATGACAAGTGCGATTAAGACTCTCAGGTTATCGAGTCAAGAGCCCTGGCATATATCGAGTCAAGAGCCCTGGCATATACAAGTATGTGAGACATGAACACAATAACCATGATTTTGTTAGTGCCACTGCTGTCTTATTTGAATGTATATTTAAATACAACCACATAAAGTTAGATGAGCCACTATCATGATGTGATTTGTCAATAACCATAGTAAGTTAGCAGTGATTCGACCCTGGGACTTTAATTCATCTGACCCCGATATTTGTTTTGTTGGCCTCCCCCTCCGTACATCCCTGACCCCGTCTGATCTACCATCATGTGACCCCGAGAGGAGTGGGAGGAGCTTCGGCTGGGTTGCTGCTGGTTGTGAGCCGTCTGGTGGAACTGATTGACACCGCCACCACCACCACCGCTGTTGGAGCTGCCGCTACCGAAGCAGAGAGACGTCATCGTCTGGCCGACAGAGGAAGGCACGGGGACGGTGTACTGGCGTTGGGTGAGACCACCGGGCAACACGGTGCTGTGACTGATAGGATCAGTATTGGCTGGAAGGGTGAAAAGATAAACAGAGAATTAACATTCACAATCAACTTTGTTTTCTGCTACAATTCGTATCTGTCTTTTACTTTTATTTATTTTTTAAACCTACTGGACATTGTCTAAAATGACAAATTACGATTTTTACATGATCAGTAAGCAGATACCACTATGTACATTACCTATGTCAAAAACATTGCCCCCCCCCCCCGTTTATTTTCTATTCTAAGTTTCATTTCTAAAAAAAAATGGGAGTATTGACATCGTTTAGGCAGACTAATCAATGTCTGTAAGAAAACTCCACAAAGTTGGCAAAGGACAGAATGACTTATCTTTTGCTTACACTGATATAAAGTGTGCTTTTGATACATATGGTTTTGTGTTTAAGAATTGGCTACTCTAGCTATTTATACCACTAAAATATTTGCCACAGATTGACACTTTTAGGAATGGTGACGAGGCTTTTGCCTGGCATTGATCAGAGTGTACGAACATAAAACTTGCAAATATTATAACAGTTTGAAAGATAATTATTTGTTTTCACGAGAAAACCAATGGAGTTTTTTTCAATGGTGGAGTGGTATGTCTCCTAGAACCGAAGCCAAATAAGAGTCTAGCTGAACAAATGTGGACTGATTCATATCTTTCCTTATCACAACTTGACAATATTGTAAACAGTGAATTACATGTATATTGTTTTGTCTCAATAACACCACTAAAATCCCCCTTTTTGTGACGATATTGTGAACTGTGAATTGCATCGTATGTCTGCACAAGACAAAATCGCCCATTTTCGTTTAAGATTTACCGATTGGGATAAGATTAGACTGGACAACGCCAGCGGTCATGCCTTGGCTGTTGCTGAAGCCGTTTCCCAGCGAGTTGCTGCTGTCCATGCCGTTAGTGGTCACCAGCTGGCTCCAGTAGTTCTCTGACGGTGACGTGGTGTGGCTGCCGGAAGGGGGCAAGACCTGCTGACCGGTGTAGTGAAAGAGGGGGTTCTTCAGGTCCAGGCGGTTGGTGGACTTCACGCCTGAACCTGCTGATTCCAGCTCGATGTCGATGTCGTAACTCTGCCTGTTGGGGGGTATAAAAGCAACACAGAAAGGGATGAATAGATTTGTATCACTGTTTCAGAACAGCCTCATTGGTTTAATATGGTTGATTCACAAATCATCGCACCCTAACAACAAGCCACATCCAGCCACATTTAAAGCAACATTTATATAATATTGGATGCCATGAGTGGTATATTGTAGATATTGCATTAAAAAACCATGCATATTGCACGAGTCGAAAACAAGTGCAATATTCACGTTGATGAATGTAATATATACAATATACCACGAAAGAAATCCAATACGAAATTGAGGAAATGTGCAAGAATCCATTGTAATATTTGCAATTTTATCGATAAAATGTAAAGTTCTGTATCGGCATCTCACACTCATGCACTTAATCCATCTCTTCACGCCCGTACTTCATCACAAACTTTATCGTGCACTTCACGTAAAAGTAATGCGCACCATTATTATACACGCTAATTTAAATTAGTACAGTAGCTTTTGGGGAAATTGATCTTGCATTCAATATGGTTATTATTGTACATGGAAATGAAGGGGACAAAATATGAGTTTTTAATGCGCCGCTAAAACTCTTGTATATATGATAATTGACATCACTGTAGCCCTCTGGCTAGTAGTCTGGTTGTATATTTTTATTAATGGCTGCAAAATGTGAAAACTATGGTAGAAAGAAGATACTAAAATTACAAATTTCCAGCAATCAGACAAATTTCTTGAATTTCGAGAATTTTCTTATTATCCCTCTTCATTCAAAATGAATATCTCAATTAAACCGAGTAAGAATAATCAAAGGTATAATCATGAAGATTCTGAAGTGTACACAGATATCTGTACATACCTTGAGTTAGCGATAAGTATCACTTTCCCTGTTAACCTTTGACCTTTTGTGACATAGATGGGTGACCTCAACAAGCAGCGTACCTACAAAAAAAACAAAAAAAATTGACTATCAACACTCCATATATTCCATTGGACACAATTTGATTTCCCTATAACACACATTCTCCATAGACCCCAGCTCAAGATATCTTGTACTTAGTCTCCAACAGGTTAACATATCAAATATGTATTCACAAAAATACACATTCAGGTCTTAGGGTAACAAAATCAAACATCCAACAGCTCATCGAAATTACGGTAAAAGCAAACAGAGAAAATTAATTACAGTTATGACATGATAACTTATCTAAAAAAAATTGAAAGATAGTGTTTGTTATCTGATTCAAAATTAATTTTGCAATTAACCTACAATGATCTAGAAAAGGGCCACCCCTTATATCAATATGTTGATAGTGAGTCACTCACAAGTCAGTAATTTATATCTTATGTTTCAAAGTCCCTGGGTAGTTGAGTTCATAGTTAGGCCGACATAATTTATAAAGTAATAGAGATCTGGACAAGATAAAACCAACAAGTTCGGCACACACTTAAAGAACACTTTTGAGAACAGTAACTTTTTTGCAGTTGTATATCCAATATTGTATACACCATATATTTTGTTTCCATATATTTTCGCAATTTAGCTTCAAGACAGGGAATTCGCAAGAGTATATTTTCGTGATTTTATAGTATTTGCAATCAATTTGTACAGAAATATTCGGAAATGAACATTTTCGCGTTCAGTAAGTCGCGAAATTTGCGAAAATAAAACCACCACAAAATATTTAGCGTATACAGTAAGTTATGGTCTGAGAAAATATCATAAAATCATTATTTCACAAGGTCTCATTCACAAGATTGATCCATCCTCTTCTTTTTATTATCAAGTTTGGCTGGAACTAAAAAAAATATGGAAAATAGGCAACGATGATAGAAACTAACCTGATACCAGTGAGTGAGAGGTTCTGTGGGTGATGTTGAAAGCCAGATTGTTTGTCTGAGGGGTGATAAAAAAAGAAGTTTATAGCAGGTTACACCAAAAAAAAGTCTGATATCACACAGCAATATTTCTCTACGAGTGTTTCATTCTTCTTCTCAATTTTTTTTTTCATTCTTTTTTCTGAAGATGTCTATATAAAATGAAAAAGGGACTTAATATTATCATTTTCATTTTTCAATGGGTAGGTGGATAGAGGAGAATACTAAGCATCTTGATAGAGATGTTTTGCTACGTTTCACAAAAACATATTTATGGTGTAACTTTAATCAATGTGGAAAATTATTCTGTTGCATGATTTGTCTCTTCTGTTCTTTCATATGAGTTCTAATCAAAATGCATTGCTCCTATGTGTTTACAGGGAAAGTTAAGTACAGTGCAATTATAAAGAAGTCCTTGGGACCCATCAATTTTTTCCTTTATAACAAAATTTGTATAAGGGTCGCAAAAACAATAACATACAAAGAAAATCCAAGATATGGGACCAGAGATTTTACTTCTTTATACTAAAATTTTGTTATATCAGTGTTCTTTATAACACGAGTGCACTGTAGTTTCCCTGCTACAAGTTATCAGGATGCCTATTTTGATTGGTTGCAATTTCTCAGTATTTTTTAAATCAAATTGACATCTCCACACCCCCAAGTTCTTTCATGCACCTAAAAAGCCCAGTTGGTTTAGGGTACAGGTTGGACTGTTATACATTGCTACTTGTAAATGCTGTACTCACAGTGAACCACAGAAGGCCACATCAAACCAGAAGGCCAGGCCATGGACGGCTCCTGATTGGTGTGTCTTGAAGGTCAGGGGTATCTCAATCCTGTGAAGGTCACTTTCATGTGCTTTTAAGAAGTCCACCGTGTACTTGTAGGAACGGGCTAGGCAGATCTTGATGTCAAAGGTATCCTGGGTAGAGACACACAGATCAGTTAACTTCCATAACCAAGAAAATTAGGAATTCAATTAATCTTTGCCCTGTGCATTATGAATACCTAGGCTGCTGGGTTATTTTCAGATTCCCCAATAAACAATGCATTGTAGAAAGGTGCACTCATGCATGAGTGACCCTGTACTTGACAAAAAAATGACGTATTGTCAGTACTGGGGGAAAGTGTGGAAAGATGAAAAAACAGAAATACATGTACATTGTTTTCGTACAACTGAATAGGCACTATTTCTTTTGTTCATGCAGACCGTCGATGAAAGTCGATGGAACTGAGTTAGCGGAGGTGACAGTAGTTGACCGTAGCAAGCAAAGGGTTAAAGCGCCATCCACACTGACATTGCAAAAATGATTCTTAATGTCAATTCCATAATGATATTGTTAAAGATGGTTGGATTCTCAAGTCCATTATTTCCTTCATTATCAATACCAAACGGTAGTTTAAGTCTTACAAATGTTGTGTTGAAAATCTGAGATCCATCACGTCATGAATGTTGTTATGAGAAAAATAATCACGACATGTTACCCAGAATGGTGTTCTTCGATGGTTTAATTTTGCTCCAATATCGCGAATCGCGTTATGCGTGCACGTAGCAGACGACAAGTTCTGATGTTCATCGCTATCCTCTGCGCGCCTTTGGCTAAGGCCTGATTCGACCATTATGAACGGACCGTGCCACAGTTTGACAGTCGCGGATGTTTTTAAAATGTTGCTCCTGAGCAAATGGTAAAAAGGATGAAGTTTAACGTCCAGGATTTTAATCAAAGTAAATATTTTATCCCAGTCTCTATGAGAGGTGTTTATTTATATTAATCTTCACATTGGATATGATTTCAGCTGATTTGATTCATATAGATGTTTTTTGACGTGCAAAAGAATAACCATATCTTTAAAGGATGACAATATTATAGGCAATCCATCATTAAATGAATTCATGCTACACTTATGTTCTCTTTGTGAAATGTTTAATGACACACAGAAAAGCAAATATACAGGCAAATTGATCACACACAAAATTGCAAAATTGTACACATTTACAAAACTAGACAAGTAAATTATGTTTTCTTTGTATAATCATCTCTCTGACTGGCCACATAAACATCACCACTATCAGCACAACCACCACCACTACCACTACTACCACATCTATCACCACCACCAACACCATCATCATTACTCCCATGATCATTACTGCTAGTACCACTGTCACAGCCACTATCACCACAATGAACATTAGTAACTCTCACCACCAGCGTCACCATCAACATTACTACAGTGAAACCTGTATATAAAGACCTCCCAAGGGAGACAAGAAAAGCGGTCTTTATGAGCAGGTGGTCTTTAAGTACAGGTTCCTGTAATACACATTTCAATGAGAAGCAATTTTCAAGGGAAACCAAAACTGTGGTCTTTACAGACAGGTTTTCCTTCTATACAGGTGGTCGCTAGAGCAGGTTTCACTGTACTATCACCATCACCACCACCACTATTATTACCACCTCTGTCACTATCTCCACCATTACCACCAAAACTCCCACTACAAGTCCACCACAACCACCACAACCACCACCACCACATTATCATCCTTTTGTTTTTCCTTAGCAACAATGTATGACTTACAACTATAGGCTGTCTCATGAATTCCTGTAATGCTGATTCTCGTAGACAAGTCAGATCCACACCATGAAATGATTGTTGATACCTGTGAAAATATCAGACATGTCATCAATGAATCAGGGGTGGGGGGTAAACATATAAACAAGAGGATGTGTTAAGTATTTCTTAAAAACTAAAGTAGTAAAATATACTAACAGAGGTCAGGAACTACCTAAGTTTGAGTACTGCTATATGCCAGTGTTGTTCACAGAAAGACATCAGGATTTACACTCGGCTAGGTTTCCTTGTAACTGATCTACATGGCATATATATTTCCTCTATTCATACTGGTAAAATGTGTTCTTAAAGGGAGAGTTGCATAAGGCAATATGACCAATGCATTTCTTTTTTATTATTAAACTAGAAAACGTCAATGACGTAGCGCTAATCCGGCATCTCGCAACATCATATATCCGAAATTTCATGTGGTACAATTTTATACTGGTGAAAAGATTAAAATTTGATGTCCCGGAAGGAACATGAATATAAAAAAATTCGAGTGAGAAAAATATTAGTTTCATGCCCTGGAAGGGACATGAAAAAAAATAAAATAATAATATAAAAAAAAATAATAACTACATGAATTATATATGATTGCATCTCTGATTTACATCCAT
>JZLH01S0428982.1:70918-86964 GCA_001188425.1 Eucidaris tribuloides
GATGAGCTAAAAAATGCTCTCATTTCCTGTGTTTCTTTGGAAGCCCATCATGCAATGCACTAGGCTTCTTTACAAGCCCATTGTCCTCTAGGAGTTTAAGGTGATTGCTGTTATAGTACTCAATATTATCACAATCTTTTATATTATACTCAAGAGTGATCATTGGTGTACTTTTCCTGTTGATCTCTTTTATCAATATCTTTTCATTCTGATCTTGCGTACTGTGCTTTAAATTCAAATCTAATTGAATCTGAATCTGAATCACTTCACAATTTCTGAGGCAATGAATGTCAGAGATGCTTACCAGAAATTTGCTTTTGTGAATTGTTCCATGTATAGACTGTCATCACTGAATGGAGCAATGTGAACATCACCTTGTGTTGGGAACATTTTACCTGGTGTGAAGAAAAATCACAAGAAAAAGGGGTTACAAATACAATATCACAGCTGAAAGGATTGAAATACCGAAGAATCATTTCCTGTTCTGAGCTCATAAATATTATATACCCCTACCCCCAGTAGGAATGGATGTAACTGAATAAATGGCTTGCAGAGATTATTTATCTCACAGAGCAAACTTGTTCACTTTTACAATAATTAGATGAATGCTTGATCTTTTCATTTTAATGACACAGAAAAAGAATGATCTAATGGAACTTAAATAATTGGAATATCTTTTTTTTTTGAGTTATTGAAATAAAATGATCAAATGCTTTTTTTAAAATTCATAATAATATAGAGATGCAAGTGTGCTCTTGCAACATAACTTCTCTTACACAATTTAGTCTCTATGTATGTTAACCAGTAGTCACTTGCAGCTGAAAAGGTTTGAGGTGGTTTCTAAACTTATCAATAGTTGGTAAGTTTCTTAGCTGTAATGGGGGTTTATTCCATGATATGATTTCTTGCTTTGATGGGTGGCTGAATGAGATCCTTTGTGTTTGAACTGACTCCCCATGCTCCTCTACACTGTTCTTGCAGATGCAGATATCTTGGTGCCATTCCATGGATACATTCAAGGGCGCAGGCTCATTTTGGCATGGGGAGGTGCAACTGAAATTTAGAAAATCAGCTCTTGAAAGCACAAAATGGTGTGAACATTTTGTTTTTCTTGCCAGGGGCGGAACTCCCCTGCCTCGGCAGGGGGTGGCATGTGCACCCAGTGTCCCCCCCCCCAGCCTACGCCCTTGACATTTACAGACAAAAACTAATCATTTAAAATAAAACTAATGTACCTCCAGCTTTCAGCAACCGTTTGGCATGTGGAGTGAATATAACCAAGCAGAGAACTATTTAATCAACTACTCTATATATTCAGAGATGCCAACCCCAAAGGATGGTTGCCAGGAACATTGACCACATTTGTCAGGAACAAACGTGGGTCTCTCAGGAACACATGCCGGCGCAGCAACATTTTAACAAACATACACACACCTCCCAAAATTTGATGTTGGAAATGTTGGTCTTCACTTACTCTGCTTGGTCCCAAACATTTGAACTGTACTAACCATGTTGTTCACTATTTCTATTTGGCGTTTGCGTATCTCAGCCAGTGTGTCCACTCTCTGCTCCGTTGACTCTTCGAGTTCCAGTCGATGTTGAGATTTTTCATTACCCAACATCAATCACTGTATGTGGGACTAAGACTTTTTGGGCTTAACAACTGCATAATACATCATCGCCATTAGCGCCATACCTTTAAAGTTTGAAGGCCTTTGTTCTTTTTATTGATAGATGACTTCGTTGTTGCAAACAAGTAGTGAAAGGAGTCACATTTCTTCATGTTTTTGAAGCTTCTGATGAACGCTGCGTAAGGTAATGTCCGGCCTGAACTCCCCCGTGGCCGCCCGTGGCTCGTGGCCCGTCGCCCGTTGAGAAGTCTGCTGAGAGCTGTACATCGCGTGCAATGGTAAAGTTGTCCTTCTTGCTCAGCCTCAGGTCGAAAAATGACCATCATTATAATTCGCAAACATGTTTTAAATGTTTGTTTGATCAAACTTGAGCTCCAGATTTCGGAGCCATGATGGTCAAAAAAAAATATGAAAGGTCGAATATCGAATCACAGTCCGACTTCACTTTCAGTAAGTACATGTAACACACATGAATTCGTCACATTGCACGCACGTCGCACTTGCATATACAGTGATTGCGTGCGTGCGCTCTAGTGCACTGCATGTACCACAGTACTGCCACGGCCACAGCGGGTTCAGGTATCGCTCAATCAGTGATCCGAATGTGTGTGCGCTCTGATCTATAGAAGCTCAATGGCTTGATGGCGCACGCATTGAGCTCAATGAGCTGAGATCATGCACTCATTGCCAGAGTCACACACGTGTGTTGATTTTTGGTTTTCCGTAACATTCTGGTTATTTACCGTAATGCCGTAACAAGGGCAATAAAAGCGGAACAAATACGGAGAATCCGTAACGGTTGGCATCTCTGTATATTTAAATGACATACCTGCAGGTTTAAGGAGCTGTTTAGCATGTAGGTTGAATATGACCAAACAAGGAACTAGAAACCTCACTATTTAGTTAATGTAGCTCTGGACAGCTTTCAGCCACCATGTGGCAAGTAGATTGAATACAATCAAGCAGAGAGCTAATTACCTAGTAATGTACCTCCAGGTTTCAGAAACTGTTTGGTGTGTAGATTGAATATAATCAAGCAGGGAACTAGTTAACTTTTTCGACAATGTTCGTCCACTTCAGCAACCCGTTGGGGCATGGAGATGAATATAAGCCAAGCCAAGGAACTGGTAACTAATTTACCACCGGAGCTTCAAGCAGGGAGCTAATTAATAAACTATTTAACTACTGTACCTCCAGCTTTCAGCCACCGTTTCGCGTGTAGATAACTCTCCAGCATCCTCTCGTTAAACAGCATGTATCCCATGGGTTCTGAGATGATCATATCCACCTGCTCTGGTACCGTTACTTCCTCCACCTTCCCAGCGATGACGACGATGCGGTTAGACAGGTTGTTGGCTTTCACCAGTTGCTATGGAAATGGTAAACAAGACGTTGCTTTGTTACTTTCACACATCACAAAATGGGGGATGGTTGGACATTTTTGTGATTAGTTTCTTAATTGTGGCAGTCACTGAGTCTATTCTGCTTTATTTGGGTTCAGATAAAATTTACTTGCAAGACAAATATATGTTCCTCTTTTAAACAAAGTTAATATATTCCAGAAATGATTACTCTTGAAGAGCAAATGGTTGGTATACACATATACCTCTTGAGAGTGACACAGATTTCATCTTGAGAAGAGAAACAAAGAAGTGCTTAACAGGTCTTTATACTCAGTGACCTACAACCAAAAACAACTAATCACAAAAATGATACATGCTGCAGTCATGTGACCAGTCACAGGATATTATCACATGACTAATGGATACTCCCTTGAACATCAATCTGGGCTGGTGTAGTCTTTGATCGTAAGACACCGTCGAAGCAGGTTTGGAAGCGAAATTTATTGTGACCTGTTGGTTAAGAAAAAGTAGACAGATTAGATTATAGACAGAATAAATGATTATTGTGACAGTAATTTCTTTTCTTGACTGGACACAGTGGAATCAGCATGATACTAACACACAGTCTGTGAAGGCAAGTTGTGTTAGCACATTATGAAATGAGGTACTTTTTACACTTTCTTGGGAACTTGAATGAACAGACTTCACCTCATTTTTTCCAATGATATGGAAAAAAGTTAACATTGTTGCAAGCCGCCAGCTCTTGACAGCAAAAGAACAACAATACATGGTTTGCATTCACTGGATGAAATTTGAAATTGCCCTTCAGGCATTCCTGATAGTTCCAAAGCTTGAAGATTGAAAGAGAGACACAGATAGAGACACAGAGAGAGACAGAGACAGACATTTACACAGACACAAACATAGAAGACACAGACAGACAGACACAAACACACACGCACAAACACACTCACACACACACACACACACACACACACACACACACACACACACACACACACACACACACACACACACACACACACACACACACACACACACACACACACACACACACACACACACACACACACACACACACAACACACACACGACACGACACGACACGACGACACGACAACACACACACAAACGACACACACACACACACACACACACACACACACACACACACACACACACACACACACACACACACACACACACACACACACACACACACACACACACACACACACACACACACACACACACACACACCCATACACACATACACACATACATTCAGGTGCAGACTAATACAGAAACATTCACACATATACATAAACACATACACATACACAGACAAAGACAGACAGACAAAAAGAGAGAATAAAGAGATAAAATTTTGTAACATGATAATGATTTACTCATCTACTAACTATAGATGGCTCACAAACTTAGCCTGCTGTAAACTGTGAGCCACTATCACCCGGATTCCGGCCTGCCTGGGTGGTACTTACTCTAGAACCCAAACATGGCACCTGTACACATGTAAACACGGCCGACACCCACTGACTGACTGATATCAGTCAAACCAGGGAGGGCATCACACGGTTTTAAACGTCTGAACTCGTCAAGATGATGAGGAGCGCTACAGAAGATGAACACATGAAAAAAGTCCTGACATCGTTAATTAATGATACACCTGACGTCTTGAAAGACTACACAGGAAGGAGATAACAGATGCTGTAATGAATACAAAGAAATTAAACACGATAAAACTGGGTACAATTAATTAATCAAAACCGTCACACAAACGTGGCAATTTTCAAATCACACTGTGTTACATACACAGTTCAATTACACATAGGAATTCTGAAATGAATCTGGACAAACTGAAATGTTAAGTGTGTGAGGTATTTACATGCTTCTGCAATCATCAAGAGACGTTACAAGTTGTGTAGGCAGGAGTGTAAACATCTCATTAACTCCTAAAATGCCACAGAAGTTATAACTCTATGGACCTTGTGTGTATTGCGTGGTGCATATTGCACCTTTGGTGCTCTATTATGTCATCTTTGGTAATCCATGAGATTGTGATCAGTAAGAAATCAATTTCATTCAAAAGGCTTCAATGTGTACACAAGCAAATTGGATATGGTGTAGAATCCACAAAAGATACATCATTAACTGATCACATTTTGTATGTCAATGTAATATTTCTCTACTTTTGGATTTTCATCAGACAAATTAAATTTGTTTTTTATTTGTTTTATTTCTTTCCATCAAAAATGTGTCTGTATACTCAGTTATTTTAGTATGGTACAACAGAGGATATACTTCTAAATGGATTTGTAAATAGTACTAAATGGCCACTCAAAGATCTTATTTTGATCACATGATAGTTCTCATGGCCATTTACCACCAATCCTGAATTTACATAGAACACTCAACTGGTACATTTTTCAAACCATCCAACAAATGTTTTCAAAAATTATGTCAAGTTGAAGTACACTGGCAAGCACTTTTAAAAATAAGTTGTGTAACCTTGTTGGTAACTTTAATAAAATGCCTGAGCCAGAGAAAAAAAACACAAACATGGGGGCGTGGGGCTATTTTGCCTCCGAAAAGGCAAAAAAGCCTCCAAAATTCACGAGAGCCCCCATAAATTGCCACAGGGTTCAATACAATAGAGTATCCGGAATGCTCTTAAACAGGAAAAGTAGTCCCCGAAAAGAAAATTTGAATTTCTTCCCTGGCCTGTGCAACTTTATGCATAAATTTGAATACATTTGTTGAACAAAAAGTTGACATAGACTACACAGTTGAGATGTAGCTTAGTTCAATCAATACCATCATTAACAAACAAAACAGATATTTCCTTATCCTGTCTGACTCTTTGCTGTGCTATCAGGACAAAAAATACATTTACAACCACAGGAAAACGTTTTGAATGACATATGTTTGGTATGTGACTAATTATATCAGATAGTTTACAAGACAGCACCCCAAGGTAGTTTTATCTGAAGATTTTTTTTTTTTTGCCATACAGAATTACGGCAAAATCTTTCGCATACAAGGATGATACCTTTCCAACCATCAAACACTTGTCGAGAAGTAGGCCTAGAGCCTTATTTTTCATCAAAACAAAAACTAAACAACATTGGGGACATGGTATGTAAATGTCATTACAATTTCTCATGTTTGGAAGTTTATCTTCTGAGCTGCATCTTTTCCCAAAAGATTCTGAGTCAAGTCTAGTTTGAACTTCACTGTATCTCAACCAGCACTGTATGTCGTAGTGTGTTTTATGCAACGGCCGTTAACTGTTTGCCGCGTACCTGTGCAAAAGCTGTTAATTGTGCTTATTATGTATTATATTAGCGGCCTTTGCATAGGCACACAACGATGTGACAGGGAAAGAGTTCCTCCTGCACCCACCCATGAAATCGCTAAAATTAAAATGAAATATAGTTTTTTTAAAGCTTTAACCAACCCTAATCCGAGCATGAAAGTTTTTATTTTTTTTCTTCTGTGGACACCAGGGCATCAAACCCTGTAACTAAAACCTACCTCTGATAAACTATTCATATTGCAAAGCGTGAACCCACTATGTCAAAGAGAAACAGGTGCTGGCTTTGGTTGTCACAATAAATCCAAGATATCATTTCAACATGTGTGGTGCTATTTTAAAATCGGCAGATTTTTTTCACATTATTTTTACTGACCAAATAAACTGTGATGCGATGTGAATGAAGCTCATCAAATCACAGAATTTCATTCAAGTCTGCATCAAAAATTGTTATTTTCATCAATTCTGGTATCCACAAAGGGAAAGTAAGCACTTGATATGCGTTTTAATTATTTTTGTACATTTGTGTGGGAATGCAGGAGGAATTCTTTCCTGTGATAGATTTCAACTAGACTGGGTAACTGGGTTACCTTGGCTTGTTCTGCTATGGAGCTGGCTTCTATGGCGTAGACTTTCCTGGCCCCGGCCTGGATGGCAAAGAAGGACAAGATACCTGAACCTGCCCCCACGTCTAAGACCACCTGAAAGGAAGATCACATGACATGGACGTAAGACAATCTACTTCGTATCAGTCTCACAAAAAAATGCAAATTAATCATCGTTCAGGGTTGTAACAGAAATTCAAGAACCAAATTCTATGATTTCCCATAACTTGCTAAGTGCCATTTTGGTATGGGTGTGACTTGGGTTAGAGTTAGGGTGTACACACACACACACACAATCAATATAAGCATGCCCTTTTCACTGGTTTTAATGAAACACCCAATTTCTAACAACTTCATGATAATGAATATACCTCATAGTGGTATTAGATAACACATACTAGAAATATCACTGCAGGTGATTAATACCCCTGCTCCGTCAGGATAGCCTTATGTGTTGTTATCAGGACAACATGTTTCAGACACATTCAAATGTGTCTCGCACATCTTAACCACAAGACCAGTGTGTGTGCCAAATTTTTTGAGCATTGCTCAAAAAATGACGAAGACGTTCAATTCGATATTTTCACCTGATTTATTGCCATACGCCTTAAACATGGCAACACAGTCTCTGACACATTAAAAAATACATCTTCACTACAAGGCCAGAGTGTGTGCCAAATTTCATGAGCATTGCTTCAAAAATGAGGAAGCAGTTGATCCGTAATATTTGCAACGGACTGGTTACCCAACTGACCCATTCCTCCCTTCTAACTTCATTTGGCAGGGGTATAATGAGTTTATATCGGTCTAGTGCAACCTATCGGAACTCGGTACAGAGATATAAGGGGAGCGGTGGCCAAATTCAATATTTGTTAGTTCAATGTTTTTCCTCCTTACCTTATCTTTGAAGTCTTCATGATTTGTCAGCATGGCCTTTTGAAATGTGGATGTCCGTATATAGTCCTGCATCATGTTTTGTTGCTGGGAGAGGTAGCCATAGAACTGGATGGGAGAAGGAACGTCAGATAAAATGGTGCGTGAAATAGATGGAAATGTGAAAGATCCATGATTAGTAACATCAAAACAGTTTACTGCAAATCACTGTAAATTCTAATTATTACATTACTTTACTCACATCTGTAAAGTTGGCAAAGGCAATGATATGTCTGTGAATTCTGAAGATAGTTGTACTTGCGCTTTTGTTTGAGCGGTGTGAATTTTGTTTATTTCAGTCTGACTTTAAGCTTTGTGATTTTTTTCTCTACTTAATAATCCTTGTAACACACAATAAAATTTCATTGCAATTATCTTTAACCATTTCGAATACACATCAAATCCTCACACATTTCAACACATGCTGTTGTGCAGCTAGCTGGCGGTCATAAACATACATGTATGTTCTATACAGAATGCTGCAGAATGTCTCTGACAGTAAAATGCCTCCAACTTGAAAACCATTGGCATATTTCACAAGAAATCAAAGTATGGCGATCGTTATATATCCTTCGGACAGTCTGTCAAGTGCAAATACTAATAGGCTAATTGGTTTTCAGGGTAGAGGCAATTTACTGGAAGCACCCTTCTGCATACAGCATATGCTAACAACCTCCAGCAAACCACACAATGATGTAACCTCATGAAACATAGAGCCTGATGATAATGTTTACAAGTAACAGTGATGAACAGAACATGGATTCAGCTCAAGTTTGGACCAGGGCAATCTATCCAATATGTTTGCAATGAACTTTGATAAAGAGAATGTTTCATAAAATCATTGCTTTACTCTGTTCACATGTGGTATCCATCAGTACACAAAACAGGTCTTGCCTACTGCCAATCTGACCTGTAGTAATACACAACAGTCCCAACAATGCAGACATACATGTAGGATCTTAATTACAATCTGACTTTTGGAAAATTGCACATGATAATCACTTGCTGGCTAACAAGGTAGAAAGTTTACAAGCTGGTATACATGTACTATACCAATTGTTTGGTAAACAGAGAGGCTCATGCTGCCAGTTAATTGTGTCTGGATATCAGCCAGAATGAATGACTGGGATTTTTCCTGTCAAACCTTGGCCACATGGGTGTTTGTTATTTTGATTTTTTGGAGCTGTTCCACACTTTCTTTTTTCAACTCTTAACCCAAACTGGCCTGATCCAGAAGAAAAGGCAATAACCAGCCGATCTCCTGACTCTAAATCAGACTCTAAATCGGACTGTTCCCGCTTAAAAAAAAATTGTTGGAACAAATGAGTAAACAGTAAATTCTACACCTGAACATCTTCCACTAACCTGGAAATACTGCACGGCCGAGGCTTCGTCTGTTCTCTCGGAGAAAACAGATTTCCTTCCAGCTTTGCTTAAATTGTACTTAGCTCCCTCTATAATCTTGTGAAATCTTGTCACCTCTGAAAAATACAGACAGAAAATATTAGGCGTGTAATGTAATGATCTTTGACATAAACACTTATATAAATAAGCAATATAAACATGACAACAAAGTGAAGCATTGAGTGTGAAATGAGTTCATTTTACCTTGGTCATAATCATTACGTGTCAATTTCCATCTGGTATCCCGTAGTATGATGTGGCACTTCCATTTCTGTGATAGATCAATTCCTTATGGTCTGATTTCTAACATCCGTGTAGGCATGAGCCTGTCTACCAGCGTTCCCTATTCTCTCTTCACTCAGTCAGGTGTAGGGTTAGGTGATTTTCAATATTCAAATACAAATTCCCCAAAGTTTGCTGTCTGACATATCCGACAGTGTTTGAACGGACAAATACATGTAAACACCCTAGAACACAAAAGTTTGGACAGTTTTCTGTCACTAGTAAAATATGTGAAGAAACAAATGGCACATTAATAAATTATCAGCCGATAGGAAATTCTGCAACACAGCAATCTATGGGGAAAAACTGGAATGGTCTCTCAATAATTTTCACTTTTTCAAAGCACTTAATGATCGTTTTAAGCTGCAATTTTTTTTCAGGGCTTCATTTTTAGACAGTATCAGAGACACTGGTAGCATGGGGAATCATGTAGCTAAGATTTTTTTAAACTGAAAACATTGTTATACAATGCCTTTAACAACTTAGTAAGCATTCTAGTATTTTGCCCAAGTAATTTTTTTTTCACAAATGGCTTATTAAGTTACTTTGCAAATGCACTAGGTTCAAAACTGACATACATGTACTATACTAGCCCAACTGTATTGTCGTGTGTACTATTGACAGTGGGTTAAATGTATCAGGATTAGCATCATAATGGGCTATAGTACATGTACATGCACTGTTGGTACTTGATGAATTGCCGTCCAAGATGACCCCTTACAGGCATTCCCCAACACCAAGTACATGTCAATGGAATGCCATTGTACAAGTTTTCTCTCTCCTTACCACTAATTAACATACCATACTGTAACAAGAGAGGACATGCACACAGACACATGCACACACACATGTATGCACACACACAGACACACAGATACACACACACACACACACACACACACACACACACACACACACACACACACACACACACACACACACAGATACACACACACATAACACACAACACACACATACACACACACATACATGTACACATACACACACACATACATGTACACATACACACACACACATACATACACACACAGACAGACAGACAGTAGACAGACAGACAGACAGACACAGAGACAGACACACACACACACACACACAGACACATGTACATACACTTCCAGTGATATAAATTTACATTTTTTTAAAACCTGAAATATAAAGGTGAAAATTTTGTTTGCTTATTGCACTTTCAGACATAATGCAATAAAGAGAGCCATTTGTTAATCCTATTTTAGTAAGTTACATGTAAGTGCATGGTATATTAAATTATACCAAAATTTCAAATCGAAATCTGTAACTACAATACATATATATGTACCAGTACAAATAAACTGACACTTGCATATTATTACATTTATGCATACAACTTGTATTCTCTATTGTTAAAAGCCTACATGTACATGTAATTATGTGTCAATATGTATAGGATCAGCCTGGGTGCACAGTAAAGATGCTGTGCATGATAATGCAATTATGGAATGAATATATGGGGTAAGTTCTCATGTAGCTGACAGGCATTATACAGTGGGATATCCACTCCATGGAATACCCCACAGGCTTGAAGCTAATACTTGTTGAGATATGCAAACTGCATGCATACCACTTAGCCCCAAGGAACGGGGCTGCTTTAATAGCATGAGGCATGGAAGATAAGCAGAAAATACCTGGTTCCAAATGGGAATATTTGATGTACAATAAAACAGATACACTGTGCTTTGAAGTTGAACTTCTTGGGCACTCACAAGGATGTACACCTGTACAATGAGGTGTTAAATGCACAAAATAATGATTCTAACTGGAAAAAGTACTGAATTCAAACTGCCTATAAAATCCCCTACCTGAAAATATAAATTTTAGAATACTGTAATCTGTATGGGAAGGATTGACAATTTGCTCTTAGCAGGACCTGTATCAAGACAAAATGGGGCTACACAAAAGTAAAACAATTATTATGTATGTTTGGTGACAGCAATAACTGTACAACATACAGTATAAATTTAACCCTGTCACTACCACACACAGAATATCATGTAAAACTTCTGACATATCGTTGCAAACTTGCAATGGTACTGAAAGACTTAGATTAGAGACTTAGTAATCTAAATTGCAAATCAAATAATGATTGGGTTTTTTAACTTGTCTTCCTCATATATTCAGTTTATACCACATATCATCAATGGCTGAAGTGACCTTCTCACGAAAAGGAGACAAAAATATGAATAATATACAACGTAGTATGTATTTGCTTATCAAGAGTAATTCTACACGTAACAGTTTCCGTAACGTGAGACATGTTTACTACAAACTGAATATAAATCACGGCAGAGCTATTAGATCATCACAATCGTAGTATCTCTACACAAATAAAACCCGTTATTGGTGTATATAGATTGCCTGGCAGTATGATCATACATGTAGATGTAAGTACCAGTGTAGGAAATAACCCAGGGCGAGTGGCAATTTAGCCCTTGGCAAAGCCCAAATCGCCCCCTAAAATCCCCCTAACCCAATCCTTTGGGGCGACCATTTCCTTTAGGATCGCCCTCATATTTGCTACGAAAAATTTCAATTCTTTTGTTTTAATTATGGCATTGAAACAAAAATGAATTAAATTGTTGCTTTTATGGATGAAGCACCGGCTAAAACATTGGCAATCTTTCATTTCATTCTTCAAATTCTGATGTGCAACGAAAAAGTAGCCCCAGTGTTAGAAAAATGGCCCCCAAAAATTCAAAAATAGTCCCAAGGCTCTAATAAAAATCGCCCTTAAAAAATAAAAATTAATTCCTACCCTGGTAAGAACGTAATTCACATGTCTACACGATACCTTGAGTTGAAGTGTATTGAGGTTAAGCATGTCAACCAAATGGTACTGCACATGATTTGTGAAAGGAAACATTCTTGTTCATTATCCTACACAGGGATACTACATGTATGTGTGCCTCTGCCACCACAAACATGTACTAACAGAGATGGCAATACATTCATAAGATGTATTGCTAACATGAATGCAGTCTCTAACTCTTCATTTCTTAAAACCAGTCAGGGATGTCAGTTAAGAAACACATTTTGCACTGAAGTGAAATATAAAATGGAATCAATACAGGACAGAGGTGTGTATTGTGATTTTAAATTTTGAATAGACCGGGACCCATGGTACATGTATAAAAGTACATGATACTGAAAGGGTTAACCTACAGAAACAAAATGGTATAAATGAATAAATAAATGAATAAATAAATAAATAAATAAATAAATAAATAAATAAATAAAGCCACAAGGCAAAGCCTAGTATTAGATTTAACTGTACATAAAGATAGCATGAAAGCAAGCACTCAAAACAAACACGCAGACACACACACCACACACACACACACACGCACACGCACACGCACACGCTCACGCACACGCACACGCACACGCACACGCACACGCACACGCACACGCACACGCACACGCACACGCACACGCACACACACACACACACACACATAATTACAGACACAAAGATAAATATCATTATCTTTATGGATAATCTTCTTCTTCCAGATCTTTGAACAGAGCTGGCAGTCTAAAAGTGATTTAAATCATTGATTTTTCTGGATAAAATTATTCAAATCCAAGAATATCCTAAGAAAATGGTCATGGTACAAAAATTACCTAAGAATTCCCCCCCCCCAAAAAAACGGGGGGGGGGAGAGAAATCAAAGATTTAAGTGTTTGGGAAATCAACCCCATTTCCACTTATGTGGGCAGTGTTTGTCTTGATTATTTGATAAAAAAAAAAATCCTTACCCTGCATTTTTAAAGAAAAGAACACACATATTAAGCTATTGGTCATGAATCATGACAGTCAACAAGATACATGTATGCTTCTAATATAGATAAAAAGCAAGAAATAAATCCACTCAGTACCATAACACATGTTTTTCATTACTTATATTTTTGTTCATGAATGAATCGGGGAATTTTCATCATTCAGCTCTTACTTAGATAAATCATATTTCATATGTCTGTATTTGGAATAAAGTGACCATTTACACACACAATACATTCTGCATTATTACAGAAATTTTCAGGTCAGCTCCATGACTATTTCATTTTGTGTTATTTGTTATATTAATTTTTGAACTACTACAGTGCGAGTGAACCCACATTAATTAAGTTCTAATTCTATTGAAAGGGGAAACTTTCCCTCACTGCCTATTAGTTCTAAATTATCTAAAAGGTCACTTGCATCGGAGCATAATGTATTTGTATGACCTCCATATGTTTAAATGTGTATGTAATGTACATCTCACTTTCATTTGCCTAATGGCCAGTCAATTTCTGATTTTTTTTGGTAATGTTGCTGTTCGTTAGATTGATGTACATTATAGTGAAACCCCTTTGACATGCCTAAAAATTAGCATAATAACATACTGAAACATGAAGTTAAAGTGATAGGCTAACATTGTGGAGCTTCAATTTAAAAAATTGTCAAATTTTGATATCCGAACTACATAGTAGTGTTCATATGGACAAATAAACACCCTGGAATAAAAAAGTTTGGAAAGTTACACTGCCAATGGCAAGTTATGTATGAATAAACAACTCGGGCGAGTTTAAATAGCCTACTGTAGGTGTACACACAGGAAGTCTATGGGAGAAAATGGGCAGGTGAATCTGATCGACTTACGATTTTCACTTTTATAAAGCACTAAATAATCATTTTGAAATACAATTTTTTCAGGGCGTCATTTTTAGACCTTATCAAAGACAATGGCAGCATGGGGTATCATGTAGCTCAGATTTTTTTTTGTAACTGTGGTAAATGTTAGCCAATACCTTTAAGATTCAAGAAAATCCAATCTGAAAGCCTCTAGCAGAGAATTAGAGCTAGAAAGTTTAATTTTGTTGGAATCACAGGCATATTAAAGGGAGAAGGCACCAGCAACCATAAGTTAAGAATGAAATGAACATATGTGAGTATTGTGAAGAATTATGGACATGGTGACAAAAAACAGCCTAAATAAGGGGTACTGTGTGAATACTCACCTCAAGGCCCTATAAATCAGTTAATTTGAGTTTATTTTATGTCTTTGTAAGTTTTACCCGAGACAAAACTTGCAGAAACAGCTATAGGGGGAGGAGCTTATCAATTCAAACAGTGCATACAGTACCACGGTGCGGCTAACACACGTCGCGTGGCATGCATTGGTCACTCATGGTCAGCTCCCTGCAATGCACGTGCAATCTGATTGGTTGGCAAGAACTCAAATATTTTCTTAACTTATGCCTGTTAGTTGCTGGCGCCTTCTCCCTTTAACCATTAGATTTCGAACTCCATTATTATATGGCCTGTACTAAAACTACTCTTGACAGGCTGCAGGGGTGTTCATCATGTAGGACTATATGAACATTTCTTTACGAAATTTAAAACATGTACTATCCACTGCTCCACACAAACCCTTTTGGCTGGTTTCTCATGTAAGCAAACATTAGTTTCATACTTGCTGGAGTCTACTGTCAAACTACATAAAGGCCTATATTACTCCAAACAAAGATTAGACAGTAAGAGAGAAAGGCAGCTGGATACATGTACTTGATCAAAGCTAATACCCATGTATGGCCCCCACCCCAACACCAACACACACACACATAACACACATACATTGTATAACACACCCACCCATGCACCCACACACACACACACACACACACACACACACACACACACACACACACACACACACACACACACACACACACACACACAAAAGAAACAGGCTCATTAGATCTTACAAGGTCAAGTGTTTGTTTGCTGTTTAAACACAGGGCCATAAATTCATTGTGAAATTAGTTTATAAAATTACCTTGAGCAACGTACATGTGTGGGATAAACACGTGTACGTGTATGCACAAGTTATCACACTATTTTATCCTTCAGTTATCCAGTTTGATCCGTACAGACTGTACTTGTGCAGAATTTTGGATCAAAAACTCAGTTTTAACCTGTTGGAGATGATTTGATTTCACTATTCACATTTTCCATAGGCCCCAACACGAGTTAACTCGTCCTAAGTCTTTAATGGGTTAAACTTTAAAGACTGGTTTAAAGTGTCTATACTGCAGTGCAGTAAGCAGCAAATTTATACTTTGTTTTAACTTTCATTTGTCATGAATAACTGAATGTAGTTGTATAGGGCGCACGTGACAATTCCAATCGGCGCAATGTCTACCGGGAAGGCAGTACAATGATGAGGTAATTGCCTGGATGCACTAAAAAAATCTTTAAAAATAAGCAGAGCAGAAATTTACCCCATTTTGTGGTCTGATATATTAAGCGAGGACTATAGCTCCTACAAGTGTGCACAAGTTGGATAAATCAGGGTTGTAGTATTTTTAGTGATTTTTTTAGTGCAATCTTACAAGTTGGCTATTTTTAGCATTTAGCCTAGATTCTGCATGATTAGTCTAGAACGGAGGCGCTTAA
>JZLH01S0428982.1:102598-113396 GCA_001188425.1 Eucidaris tribuloides
TAAAATGTAGCATGTGTACACATACAAATTCCTTGTGTGTGTGAGCCACATTGTATTGCCAGACATGTGGCACACAGCGTTAATTAAGCCATGCACGTAAAAAAAGAAAACGATAAATTTTACAATTTTTTCAAGTTTTCCAAATGTTAAAATTTCCTGGAATTAGTTTCTTCTTTTAAGTTTCCTGGAGAAATCCTAATCTCAGCAAATTTGGGGAAATTTCAGGAACAAGTGGAAACATTGTGGTACATCAGTGATCTTATAGAGGTTTGATTGACATGATGGCTACGGCAATAGTGATGGATGAAAACACACAAGAACAGGCAATTACTTTTAGTATGACAATTCAAAATTATCTTGAGATTTTACCAATTTATTTTTATTTACCATGAGAAATGTCTAATAACTTGCACTTTGTTATTATAAAAACCTATAAGATTCACTAAAAATAGATGAGGCAAAAATAAAAACGAAGTAAAAAAAAAATCACACTTTATAACCACAATAATCTGTGATAAACTACACTCCATACTGATTCTTGAAATACAAGAAATCATTTACACATGAGTTAATAGTATTCTGCAAGTATATAACTGTACAAATTAATCACAGAGGTACATTTACAATGTTGGAAAATATCAGTCAAGTCTAGTTATATCAAAAAGACTATCACTGACAGCTGTTTGTAAAAGTGTTTATTTCTACTTTGAACAATGAAATAACCATGCAAAATTTTTCATTTGTTATACATGAAGAAAATGTGGACTAATATCATACAGTTTGCAGAGTCTGGGCACCTTTTTAAGTTTATAAAAGCTTTTATTATTTCCATGTATCTGTACAAATAAAAGAAACATCTCAAATTGGCCATCATAATGTAAGTGTATTAGTGCTTACTTACACTAGAATGTTTGGAAGTTTTACTTTCATTCAATTCATTGTTATTACAAATAAAACCTCTACACGTATTTGATATGACAATGCTTTTCCCTAGACTGTGATAGGTGTCATCTACACTTTGCTTCAGCATTTATGTTAGAATAAGAATTTTGATATGATATGTAACATAAACTTGGACTGAACAGGTTAAAGTGTAGATGATTTTTCTGTCGCATGTGTTGATGATCGGAGGGCATAATTACTGATGGGATGAGTTTGAATCTTGTGGGCCAGGAAGGCATATTTGGCGGTCGGTTTTACGAGGGGTGTGGGTGTCCCACAGTCGGCGGAAGCTAACCTGCGACGCAGTGGAGTCAAGGAAGTGGCCATCTTGGATTCCTCGGCCAGCGGCCGCGTGATGACTTTGTAGGTGCGGCTGGACAGCATGGAGTCCTGTTGTTCCCTGGCCTGGTGTAGGCGAGACGCTCTATCTTCAAGCTGGGGAAGATTCTACGAAGAGTATAAAGGAAGTTTAGAAAAGGTAATTTTTGGCGCACTTACTAACCAATATGGACTCTTTAAATTGGTTAAAAAGAAAAAGTAAGTAATACAAGATGAAATACATGTACGTGTTTCCTGTTAACCAGGGAACATATTTCAGGTAACTTTGAGGAAAAATCACAGATCAGTATGGAGTAAAGTCAGAATACAGGCGACTCCCATTATAATGAAGTCCTCAGGACTGGCAGTGTTCTTTCGTTGTATCAAAATTTTGTTATAATCGAACAGTGATGTCAAAGTATATAAAGATATTATATGAATAATAATTTTGGGACCTGAATTTTTACTTTGTTGTAACAGGAATTTTGTTATAACCATGTTCGTTAATGGGAGTGCTTTGTACTACAAATAAATGAAGTGTAACAAAAAAACAATCATGCAGTCTGTATTTCTGTTGATGAGGCTAGAGGATGGAGAATATCATTTTTTTAGACCCTTGGCTATGGTATGGAAACTAGGGAGAACAAACAAACTTCAGGTCATACACATCATTTCATGTTTGTATAAATTACAGGGATGCCAGGAATAGTTCATGAAAAGACCAGAAATTTGCCTAAAGTTTAAGATAAATTTTATTTTGTTACCAAAAAAAACCCCTTAAAAATTACCTGAAAATAGATTGCCAGGGCCTTAACTCAGGCTTTTGCCTAAAAACCGGCACCCCTGAAATTATGAGCTATACTACTGCACAAGAAGGAATCATACAGCATTTGGAATATTCAAATGGTAAATCAATAAATGGGGTTTTATGCAAATGATTTGAAAGATAAAAGGATTAAATTAAAGGGCAGTGACATGATTGGGAGAAATAAAAAAATGCCTCTCGAACCAAACTGGTTGAAAGATACACCAAAGATTTACCAGCTGGTGTATCTCCTAACTGGAAGGATTTATCTTGAATTTGTTTACTTGAGGAGAATAAAGCATGAACATACCAGCATTTTATTTCTCTCGAGACCCAAAACAAATTAATCCCATAGACGTTGATGATGGCTTGTCCAGAATTTTCTTGATTCTTTAAATTCATAAAATCACACCTTCTGTGAAAGGCCTAATTGATTGATTAAAATTAGAGAGAAATAATTAGTTTTTGATGTATCTTTTATTTTTTTATTTTAGGGCAAGCAAGTTTGTCTTTTGGGCAAGTAAAAATTGGAAAGTGATAAGTTCACTTGCCCAAAGTAACAAAAAAGTTAGTGCAGAGCCCTGCATTAACTTCATAATTTCCCCTGTGTTTAAAATGAAATATTCATAAGTTTCTATAACATCCAAGAATAATTAAGATTTCCCATCTGCTGACTCATTTACCTCAACTCACTAAAAAATAATCATTATACAGATGAATAGAAATTAGAAAATACAGACATATATACATTTATTACTGTCAAATTTAAAGGTGAAGTTGACATGCATACAGGTATCATAAAATTAACCATTAATGTGTAAGAACTTGTAATTATATGTCAGTTGTGTACTTACTCTTGAGAGATTGGCGACTGTATCCCCAGTTTCGTGTAATCGCTTTGATTTCTCCTCCAGAACTGTTCATAAACATAAAAAATATTTACCAATAAATTGCTACAGTCCAATCACTACATTAAAGCTTGTCAGTTTACCAAACAAGGTCTCGCTGATATCTCTTATGTCACACACAGTGAGTAATCCTAAGCTTTAACAAGACAAATGTCAAACTGTATTCCCCCCCCCAAAAAAAAACTGTGTAAGCCATATATTTTGCATAGATATTATCAAGATTTTGCTTCAAGATGGAGAATTTGCAAGAGATTAGTTCTGATATTTTATTACATTTTTATTCACTTCATTATTTATAAACTTGTATAAGTGAAAATTTTCATGGAGTGGAAGTGAAATTCTAAAAATAAAACCACCACAAAATATTCAGTGTATACAGTAATCTGATCATTACCTGCAGGGTGGTAACAAGGCTAATGTTAGTGTTATGGGTACTTACAGGTACTATACATACAACATGCAGACATGCAACACTCGACTTATTGGTGATATTAGTGAGCTTTTGTGTATTATTTTTCAAGTAAAGTAATATTTGAACGCTTTTTCCGATAATTTTTCAAGAAAAGTGAATAACATATACCCTTCCTTTGTGGACTAGTATTGGGTAATATTAGAAGAGGAGGAGGAGGAGGATAGGGGAGGAGGAGGAGGAGGAGGAGGAGGGGGAGGAGGAGGAAGAGGAGGAAGAGAAAGAGGAAGAGGAGGAAAAGGAAGAGGAAGAAGAAAAAAAAATGCAGGAGAAGAAATAACACTGCAATAATAATAAACTTTACCTTGTGTTGGAAGAGCACTGGCTTCTGTGTCAAGTTTGTTTAAGACAGGTGTATAATGTTCCTGAAAGTATAAATGCAGATATTGTTGAATAGTGTGGAAATGAACAAACAGGGATTAAAGTATGTGTATGCCTTTACAATGATACTAAGTAGTGCTGGGCGATATTTTGATAATATCGAAATTATTCAAAGTTGAAAAAATATTGAATACTCAATAATGATCTCATGATTATTTCAAAATATTGTCAAAGTCACGATATGGCGCAAAATATCAACAATTCTGAAATCCTAATGGGGTAAATGCATGCACTGCCGTGTGAGGGACCAAGAAATCCTCATAGCCATGAATACTCTGCACACGAGTGCTACTGCCTGTAATCATACAGGTAGAAACAGGGAGGTGGGAATAAAAGAGAGACCTCCATGCTGTTCAGCTATCAAGCTTGTGGTATCAAGAGCAGTAGTGCATTTAGTGTAATTATCAACAAATATAACAACTCTGTCAACACACTGCCCACCAAAAATGCTATTTATAAACAATTGGCACCATGAATCTCCTAATCTAGTTACAAGAGGGTCTACAGAAAGCAACATAGTTTTGACCACATTTTGATAACAGCCCTACAGGGCGCACTGTCAATTTAAGCCAAAAACAGATTTATCCTATTCATCACAAATCTGTTTTTCAACTTAGGCGATATATCGTGTTATTGACGATATTTTACCAATGATAATCACATTAGGTTTAGATCAAATATCGCCAGCTCAAACTACTAGTACTACTACTGGTCCTTCCTAAGATGGTGATGATAACCACAAATAAATCAGCAAAACAAATATACACATTGCAAATGGCAATAGTCTGTGGATATTTTTAGTTTTTTCTTATTACATATTTAATTGACTTACACAAAGTGCAAGTTAGAAAGATCATATATGTACTGTCCATCATATTGTTTTCTGAATCATGATATTTTTACACAAATAGTGAAAATACAAGTAAAAACTACAGAAATAGAGACTTACTGCTGTGTGTCTAAGATGCTTCATCCGTTTTGTGACCTCATGTGCAATCTTGGGTGGCATAGCCCTCCGCTTTGTTGTAGTCTTGACGAGAAGTTCATCCAAACTGAGTGCCTTGGCTGCAATATTCTGTTTCAGTTCTACGTTCACTGGTTCATAATCTAACAAAATAAATGGAACAAACAGAGTTGTCATTGTCAGCAAGTTTTTTCCTTTGCAAGTCAAGTCACAAGTCATTTGCTCCAAGATCAAGCAAGTCACAAGTCATTTCCTTCAGGTAATGTCAACCATATGTCACTTTAAAATGCAATGGTCACAGCAAATTATTGTTTATGCAATATGCACTATCAAATGAAATGTCTGTGCTTTCAAATTCACATAACATTTTATAATACATAAAATGAATTATTAAAATGGGAAACAGAGTTTTCCCATTTCTCCTTTTAGGGGGCTTGTGAATTGTTTTCTTTTTCTTCTTCTTCTTTTTTTTTTTTTGGGGGGGGGCTCCTTGAGGGGATAAAGAATTAATGACTTAACTGGCTTGTAAACCCCACTGGAAACACTTAAGTTAATGCAAAGCACTGACTTAAAGATTCTTTTACATAATTCTTGATTCCTTGATAATTTCTGTTACCTTTGGTCGTGTTTCCATCTTCAACAGCCTGACTCCAAGTTTGTCCTTCAACTGACACATTATCGTGAATTGCATTTTCATAAACCTGGTGGGGGAACACAATAGAGGAAATTATTCAGCTTTGTACTAGCTCAACAGCTAAATTATATTTTATAATTCATTAAACACTAAATTCATAGAATCATGTGTCAAAACATTCCAATTCTTGTCTCATGCCGATCTTAATGATTGCTTTCAAGGCTTTCCCAAGCAATCTCGGATCCTGTCCCTTTTATCTGTCACCAAACATTCCTTTACAAATTACAGATAACATTGCATAACTTGATGTTGCACTAGAACTACATGTATGTCACAAGTCAATTTATTGCTTATAATGTCAAATATTTTTTTTGACAGTCCCGATTTGTTCTGTGCTTTTTCAATTTTTTTTTATTGAATATCGCGTATCTCGAACTTATTTTCGAGTCCCATCCATTTCCCTACACATGTTTCTTTTTCATTAACATAGAATGAAAACTGTTACTCAAATTTCGTCGGAGTCGACGTGATTTGTGTGGTCCCCAGTGATACGACTTAGCCGAAGTTTACTGTACATTATAAGTGGAAATCATTTACATACATTATCAGGGGCTGCGGAACTGAGGTGAGTACCTCCCCCCCCCCCACCACACACACACAGCCACAGAGTTTCGGCAAAAAAAAACCAATTGGCAAAAATAAGCAAACTATCAAATGTCCCATCAAAGGTAAGAAAGACAATAACTCATTTATAGGATGAGTCCAAATTCTCCTACTCCACATGCATGAGACAGTAGATACACATTTATGTGTACAATTCAAGACTTCGGTCTAGGATGATCCATCAAAGCAAGTTTCCTGCATAGTGCCTAGATATCCTGTCAATTCATGTCGTAGACCTATGAAATATGCCATTTAATTAATTTTGATGATCTTAAACATCTGGATCATTCAAGTACTAGCTCTGCGGTGCCAGTAACCCAATAAGATAGATCTTTTATGATTTTTATGCAGCATGGAGGTCAGGAGGTGGTGGTGGAACATTCATAAAGTTAGCTGTTTCTGTTGGACTTGGTCCTGGAGTCAGATCAACAGACGTAATTCGAAATCAAATGTGGCTGGACAATGAGGACGCCGGAAACCAGGTTATCATTTTATTTAATTAGGATAGATTTATTTTTGAATTTTGATATTTTGAATTTTCATTTCTATAACCAGGGCTTGCCCGGGGAAAGTAAAAACTCAAAATGTTACTTGCCCGAATGGGTAAGTAAAATTTTGATCATCAAATGAGCAAAACATGTCCAAAAATCTTACCCCCCCCCCAAAAAAAAAGTCTAAAATTTTGTGTTCAGTTAACTAATACTAAATATCATATTATTTTGATCATTGTATTTTATGAACTTCATAAATCATACCTTTTGCATCTCCCAAGAATTAAAATAACAAATGTCCAATTCTATAAAAAGCTGTATTGTTTAAAATAAGTGAGAAATCATTTTTCAGATTTTTGTTTTATTGTTTATTTTCAGGCAAGTACATTTTTCATGCAGGCAATCTGAAAGTAATAATTTCACTTGCCCAAAGGGCAAGCAGGAAAAAAAGTTAGTGTGATTAGTGCGTACAGTGTCTTGTACACAACAACAAAGACAACACTTGTCTGTCTTTAGATCTCCGGCAGCCCTAATCAACCAGTGTCGGCTAGGCCTGAGTCAACACGTTTACACGACGTTCACACGAACGTTAAAAAGCAAAACGTTTTGCAATTATGCAATCCGTTTAAACCCTTAATTATCAACACATGGGAAAATACCAGTTACTTGGAGTTGTCAGCCCTTTTTACTGTGTTAAATTCCTTTTTGACCAAAGATTTATGACCTCAATTAAAGTGAAAATACCAAGCTGCTGTGTTTCCACTTTGCAATCATGTTATCAGAATTAAGATCTCTTTCAAAAACAACATTCACACTGCCACACAAAGACCTATTACCACTAACTGTGTCACTATTCACTGCCTGATGTATGAACAAACCCTCTTCTGTTTCCATTCATTTTTTATCCTGTCAGTTACTACGCAAGGTCACAACTATTCACAACTAGTCTATAAAACAGACACCACATTGCTTTTACATATAACGTAAAGATGAGACCTGTAGAAGAGAAAGTGACAACACTGTATGAACATCAAAGTTACCTCCCTCATACTCTCACGGGAAAGGACATAAGACTATTATTAATCCTCAAGACTTCAACTTTTACATACCATTACATGCTAATACACAATGTTTTAGCAGTCTGATGTTAGATTATGTTGTTAGAGTCTGATGTTAAGATTCAGTTGTGCTGATTTATTACATGCTTAATCTCTTCACATCGCAGCAGTGACATCTGACCTCTCTGTGATAGCCCAATCAATCATCAGTCCCACAGCGTGCATGCTTAGTCTTCCACAAACTGTTTCCAGGTGTATTTTATTGTTATACCAATAATAAGAATACATAAATTACAACTAACCGTTTCAAAGCGTTTCTGAAGGACAGCTAGAAAAACGGTTCAAACAAAACACTTAATGACTCAGCCTAGTGTCGGCCTATGCTTCAGGTTAGTACAGCATGTTTTGCTGTAATTCAAGGGGTTCTCAATCAGCCACTCAGCCTCTTCATCAGGACTAGGACAAGGCCAAGCCTACAGACAGGTTACTGCACCAGCAATTCATTTACATCAAACAGGTAAACTGAGTCTGAGTGTCTCAGTTTATCAAACTTGTCTAGGAACTGACAAGATGAGAACACATTCATTCTTGGAACAGATTTAGTCTAGATCTTTTTAGATCTGAAAATTGTATTTTACCATGAGTTACCTAGCCTAATATATATGGCACACAACTGTGGTCATGAACGGTATAACGTTCACCTAGAATACCGCCGTCTGCTTCTGAAATGGAGAGGTTTCTTCCGATGTCTCATACTTTTATTTTATTCTCCATGTTAGGATTGTTAACAAGTTTAGACAAATTTGCTGTGGGATTGTACACAGCCCGCACGAGCGTGCTGGCACAGTTCAGTAAACGGTCAGGAAGGGGAAGGAAGGCCAGACTGCCAGAAGAAGGCTGGGGGCAGGGCTGACTGACATGACCCTGATGACTGATGACTGACGCTGACCGAGTGACCGACACAATGCCAATGAGTTAATTTATCAGTAGGTCAATAACCGCAGATTGTCTTCGATAACGAGGATCATCAATGTTTATAAGGATTTCTTATTTTCTTCACACACTAAAATGGGAAAGTTCAGTCCCCTTGGAATTGCCACTGCAAATTGAGTGCGCCAGCTCAAGAATCCGACCATAATAACATATCAAGTTTCAAAAAAGGTAAGTGAGAAGACAATAAAAAACAGATGGTGAACTGGAGGTAATAGATGACAGAGAATCTATTTCTAGCACTCTCAAGCCCCATAACTGCCATCTAAGCCCCGCAATATGCAATATGAAGTGAAAACAACATGTCCATCAAAAACAAGGACAATCTCAGTTTGTGAGGACACAAATCAAGTCATCTTCGACTTCGTTTATGAGGACATTCATTTACAAAATTCGAGGACAAGGACACTTTGTTCAGATCTATGGACCAGAACGGATATACCGAATAAAAGGACAGACACGATGGACGACATAGTACATACTACTACTACCCTTACTGCGACAGCCAAACTAAACAACTAAGCAATGTATATCAGTTTGTCCTACTTTTCTCAGAAATGAGAACACATTCACTCGTAAAAAACAACATGTAGAATCTAATAAAACAAATAATTGTACTTCACATTTTCGATATCAAATACTGGCATCTGCTTTCTTTCTTAACAGAAAGGTTTCTTTCCGACGTCTTGTACCGACACACTCGCCATGCATGCCATGTTTCCGAAGCTGCACCAAGCCCTATGCGCTACCACGCGAGCGTGCGGACTCACTGGGCTGGCATGGTGCAACGCGGCACAATAAATCTTCTGAAAAACATGGCAAGTGTGTCGTGTGAGACGTGATCATGATGATGTCGGAAAGAAACTTTCCCATTATTAAAGGTATTGGCCAACATTTACCACAGTTAAAAAAAATCTGAGCTACATGATTGTCTTTGATAAGGTCTAAAAATGACGCCCTGAAAAAATTGTATTTCGAAATGATTATTTAGTGCTTTAAAAAAGTGAAAATCGTAAGTTGATCAGATTCACCTGCCCGTTTTCTCCTAAATACAAGCATGTCCGCCGCGTGCCGCGGCGGAGATGCAACTGTACCCATTTGGTCTCGTGGGTTGCGACACCGGTCCGCTATGCGACTGTGTGCGGCACTTCTTGTTACAACGATATAATAATATAAATTTTCCACCCACTGACACTTCAATATCTATATAGTTGCCTAAAACTTAGAATAAAGTGTAGAACTCACACCAAATCCGAGATTTTCTTGAGAACTTCCTTCGTCACGAATGTGCACGCGAAGATTGTTTGCGTGTTTATTCTATGTGGAGTCGGCTCACGCGATGTCCCGGAGTAAATCGAAAGTTCAAGTTCAAAAGACGTCGATACCCATTTCGATCGATCGAGCAATTGCGAGCGCGCGAACTGCACGCCATGAATGGACGCGCGCTCGTAGTTGCTCGATCGGATTGAAATGGGATCGCGTCTTTTAACTTGAACTTTCCGATTCCCTTCCGGGTCATCGCTGTGAGCGACTCCCACATAGACATAACATGCAAACAACTTCGCCGTGCAATTCTGTGACGAAGGAAGTCTCAAGAAAATCTCGGATTTGGGTGAGTTCTAACGTTACCTTTTTTTTCTAAGTTTTAGCAATGCTCTGCAACTATATAGATATTGAAGTGTCTGTGGGTGGAAAATTGATATTTTCATATAAACAAGAAGCGCCGCACACAGTCGCACCTCAGACCGGTGTCGCAACCCACGAGAACAAATGGGTATAGTTGAGACATTGTCGCGTTCGCGACAGCGTTTCTTGAGGCTAGTTTTCTCCCAGACTTACTGTGTGTAACGTTACACCTACCATGCCTACGGCTATGGCTGCTATTTAAACTCGTCCCGAGTTTTAATTATTCATGCATAACTTGCCATTGGCAGTAACTTTCCAAACTTTCTTATTCTAGGGTGTTTATTTGTCCATATGAAAACTACTTGGAATTTATGCAGTTCAGATATCAAAAATTTTGATAAAAATTTGAGTTTTGAAGCTCCACAATGTTAGCCTATCACTTTAAGCTTAGTATTCAGAAGCAGATGCCAGTAATTTTACGAAATTTGGTATCAAAAATCAAATTGTGAAGTAACAATTTTTAGTTTCATATTTTTTTTCACGATCGAG
>JZLH01S0429015.1:12452-22879 GCA_001188425.1 Eucidaris tribuloides
ATTAGGGTGGAACTCCTATGGCTATGCGGGGGGTGCACGTGCACCAGTGCATCCCCCCCCCCAGCCTACGCCCTTGCACGACATACATAAAACACACACAGACACACAAAGACACACACACACACACACACACACACACACACACACACACACACACACACACACACACACACATAGTAAGTTTATAAAGGTAGAGAGAGAGAGGAATTAGATTTATACTGGGGAAAAATAAATTATCATTACATTTACATGTACATTTTTTTTGTACGAGTTTTGAGAGTCATTTACATGTTACACCTCTTGATTGATTAGGAATCGGGCCCAAAAATAGCATGAGATCTGTGAATGAAAGTTTTGCTGGCAGGTACAACATACAGTTCATGTAATCTGAATACAACGGATATGAAGCAAAATAATCATGGAGTAGATCAGATCGTTTTCATTTGTTTATTGGATTTATAGAAATATATCTTTGTGTAGTGCTGAAATTTATCATACAGAATTCCTCTTAAAGCCTCATTTCAGGTGTGATTCATGTGTCTGTAACAAAATTGCCCGCAACGTGTAATCAGATTTCTTGTGTAAATTATGTATACAACATGAAATAATGAAATGTCCCAATCTGTACCTTTCTGCTGATTGTGGAATTGGGTGCGTAGTATTTAGGACAATGTCCAGTATACATTATACTGTAGGTAAAAGTTGAATATGATATTGATGATGATATTACCACTATCTTATTCTCCCACCATCACCACCACCACTGCCACATGACTAAGTACTACTACTCTTACTAGTAGTAGTACTACTAACTACTACTTCTCCTACTCCTACTACTACTACTACTGCTACTATGAGTGCGACTACTGGCTACTTCTAAGGCCCTGGTTACACCAACATAACCGTTCTGAGAACGGTCTCAGAACGCTTCCATTAATCATCTCGGAACGGGTTTGGACCTTCACTGGTGTGGTTACACCGCCGTCACACGAGCCGTCTCATGTTCAGTATAGAGCAGCGGGTTACCACTGGCAGCGATATATCCACGCCCGTTCGTTGGGTAAATGTCTATCCGCACTTCCGGCCGACGCGGTTCGCATGTATAGGCCTACTCATGTTACTTAACTTTCTGTGCTGGACCGGTTTCGGAACGCTTGTGTGGTTACACTGCGTTCGAAACGGTCTGAGAACGGTCTCAGACTACCTCTGGAGGTGGTCCGACAAAAACGCTTTCGGAACGCTTTTGGACCACTTTTGGGTCGGTTATTGTGGTTACACCGAGAGTGAACCGTTCTGAGACCGTTCTCAGAACGCTTTTGCCTTTCGGTGTAACCGGGGTCTAAGTTCTACTGCTACTACTGCTTTTACTGTAGAAGTACTACTACTATGACTACTACTGCTGCACTACTACTATACTGTTACTACTCATACTAGTACAGTGGTCTCCACTTAATGGGGTAGGCATTTGTAAGCCATTTTTTACCCATTTGACAGTGCTCAGTACCCTATTATATGGAGAAAAGAAACACAAATACTTTGCTAATTACCCCTTTAAATAGTACCCCATTATCCAGAGACCTCTACCAGTACTACCACTACTACTACTACTACTACCACTACTACTACTACTACTACTACTACTACTACTACTACTATTACCACTAACTACTACTACTACTTCTATTACTACTGCTATTACTATTACTACTAGTACTACTATTCCCACTACTACTACTATTCCTCCTACTAGTACTGTTACTATTAGTACTATTACTACTACTACTACTACTTCTATTACTACTCCTCTTAATTCTGCTACTACTATATTGTTGTTAGGTTGACCGAAACCGCCCCGGTTTTCATGATAGCTTAACCAGTTTTGGAAATAATCCACTCTAGTCGCATTGAATTCCATCATCCTTTTTCGTGGGGCCCAGTCCACACGAGTCCCTTTAATGTCAGGAGTCTTTGACCTGAGTGAGATGACTGCATGCGAGCTGCCCCACTGGGTTAAGTGCTAGGAATATCAACTTCGCACATGTCCAATCGAGTATAGAGCCAAATGGTCGCAGAGACTACGGCGTAACTAGTGTATGTGTGGTGCTAGCTAGCTAGCTGCACAATGTGTTGAAGCCCCATGGCCACGCTAGCTATGCCACTATATCTTATTGCCAAATGCCAACTATTCCAATCACTGTTGCCTGTAGTAAAGCTTATTGAATGCACACATCGAAAAAAAAAACTTATCATGTGGAGATATCCCAGTAATGTAGGTGTTTGTTCTATTAAATAGAGTCAAGTGTATATATGTGAAATGTTGAGTTAGAAGTGTATGTTACATACATTTAATATACATAGGCCTAAATGTATAGTATATGACATGTATAACATTAGCACTCTAGCAGTGTATGTAATCATTCACTTCATATGTGTGTGTGTGTGTGCGTGTGTGTTTAAATGACTCTACAAACATTGTTGCAAAATGCATCGTTGCTTGTATATATCCCAGTTGATTCCCTCGATATAATGATTTGTAAAAGTAATATTAACGAGGCCAAATTTAAATGTCATCAATAACTAGGTCAAATTAGTAGACACCATCTGACATAATTCAAATATTTCATTGTATCATTCTTTGTTCCCCTAACTGCTACAGTCGTTAGAATTATTTTTTTTCCATTTGTACAAGCTGTCATAATTTATTCATTTTTCATTCATTGTTTTAGATGGAGGGGAGGGGGTATCAGTTTGTTGGCTTATGGAATTTCCTAATATCAGTTGCAGAGTGTGAACCGCATAAAATAGAAATAAATGAAAAAAAAATCCAAACCGTACCAACTCAACCAGTTGGCTAGCCTTCCGATAACCGATGAGGTAGAAGGCTAGATCATCAGACAGTAGAATTAGATATATTGTAGGTCATCAAGCCCTGGTGGATCTCCCCTCCCCCCCCCCCACACACACACACCAACTTGAACTGATGGCTCGTTCAGCTTCAGTGTCAATGACTCCTACCCTTGACTGCTGCTGACATTGTTCCAAACTGGTTCAGAGAGACACATGACACGTATTGTGAGCCGGGGCCAGGATTAATGGGTTAAACCCCATTTGTTGGAAAATGAACAAAGTTTCAGATTGTAAGGAAAGCGTTCAATCATCCCGCTGCCCCCGAAAGTCAGCGTGTGCTCATCACTTTTGCGCCATTATTCGGGAACAAAAGTTGGTTTTGAATGAGCAGACCTACTTTATGAAGGCTAATGCATTTTTACGGGCCTTACACGTATATCATGTACTTCATTGTGATTTTCTGGATCATTTGCGTTTGGCGCTGTCATAATAGCCATACATAGCTCCAACCAGTGTTATAGCTTTGGATGTGTGCCATTGTGTTTGTGCATGTGTGTGTGCTGCTCTGTCGGCCTTAACAGTTTTCTCCCATTTTCCGTGCATAGAATTCGTCAACAATCGACCATTGCCAGAAAAAACGCTCACTAACTATAGTTGGTGATGAAGTATTGTACCTCTTACATTCATAAGGTGGATATAAATATGGGGGGAGAAAAAAAAATTGAGAGAAATGCATTTGACAGGATAAGAAGTGGCTTGAATTATTGACTTTTACCACGGCACAATAGCTACTTTCTGGCAAGTCGCACAATGCGCGGGACTGTATGAATGATGTAAAAAAATGGCAAAAATAAACTTAAACAGATGCTTTTTCATACTCATCGCTTGCCTTTTTCATGGGTGCCCAACTTTGTGTTGGTTCTTTTAACCCATAGGAGACTAAGAAGTTAGAACAAGATATTTCGGGGTGGGGTGTATGCAGATTGCAGAATGTGTGTTATATTGAAATCAAATTTTCTCCATGGGTTAAAAAGGTAATTCACACAGTGCATGTTACAGAAGTGTCCGGGCTCGCACTTGCATGCAAGTCTGGATTAAATACATGATTCACTTTAAATGTACAACTAGAAACTAAAGCTCGCCTATCTAAAAGCAGGGAATCTCATATGCATCCTTCCCGAAGCGCAGCAAAAACATCACTCATGCCCTTAGGTTATTTCATGAATGATATGTTTGTGAAATCTGAAGATCAGTAATTACCTAGAATTTGAAAAATGTCCCCAAACCAACTGTCGGCTTAGAGCATGTTCTGTGCTAGGAATTTTTGTTTAGACAATAGTTCGAATCAAAGTCAAACGGTCGCTCTAATTCCACTAACGGAGTTAATAGCTCATATATTTTGCAAAATGTTCTTTTATCGCATTTATTTCTATGTATTTACACTATGTTAATTTGTAGGCATCCAAAAGAGATGCCCTGCCTTCAACTATGAACACTAGTCTAGAGTGGTAGTGGAGGTTTTTGAAAAGAAGCCATAATTTGATTCAGATGCATATCCTACTTGTTCTAGGGATGGCCAGAGAATTCTGACCGGACTGTGAGTTTCCCCGTGTACAACATGGTTGTAAAATCTTATATTGAAATTTGTCCTGCAGCGCAGTAGTTTGAAAAACTTGACCAGCTTCTGACTGTATGTACTGTACTTATCTCCTTAACATGTAAATGGTATCAATTAGAACTCTAGTGTAAATAAGAAAGATAACCCAGTCTGTCAATTTGCTCACAGTTTGTCACAAATTAGGTGTTGACTAATCCGCAAAGTACATAGGCAAATGTGTGGAAATGCACACTGGGGCTAGAGTTGTATGGCTATGGAGGTGTAATGTAAACAGGCTGTGTTTCACTAGTTTGCGCCTGACCCGTGCTGTGCCTGCGCACATACTGTACACACTCTTGTACACACAGATGGGAATTTCTTAGACTCTGGCACACATGTTTGTATCCACAATACTCGCCCAATCCACAAGGTGTCCACAGGGGGGTCATTTTAACTGAGCATACATGACTCCTGTCCCAGACAAGAAGTCTCTATTCTAGGCCCGTGTTTACCACTCCTCCGCAGAATAAACCGAAGAATCTATTATCTGCCCAAATCGCGAGAGTCTAGACTACCAGACACAGTGTTTTCAATGAAGGCGTAATGAGAACTATTCATCAGCTCCCCAGCCCCCTTTCGCTTTGCAAATTGTTTGCTTTTGAGGTCAGTCCCGTTAACTAACTGGACGCCCGAGAACATTGTCTGTGTCTGTTAATAAGGGGTGATAAACCCATCTTTTCTTAGGCTAATCTGTTTGGACCAAGCACAATTGTGTGGTCTAAATAATGTAAAGAAAATGAAATCCCCCACTGCCAGGATTGAATGTGAAAGAGAGAGAGAGAGAGAGGGGGACAATTGCCGGTTAGATGCAGATGTGTATTGTCGGGGATGGGTGGTGGAGCTTTTGAAAGGCTCCTCGCGAATAATGAGTCTCTGACGAGTGTATAGATCCAGGTATCAAATTGATCAACTTGAGTAACTCGGGCTATTCATGTCGTAGAATGTGAAGAAAGAAGAGAACCGCTTGTGGAAAATAAGTCTTGAGATGAAATGTTCTGGCGTAACAAAGGGCGTGGGTAACTGTAAATTGTAACTATCATGTATCGTGGAGCCAGAGTGGTTCGTTCTTTTGATGAAGCCCGGATCAAGCTGCGACAACACATTGCAACACAAACAATGTCAGCATAAATGAGATGGGGCTAATCTGTCATACAAGAGATATTGATAAGTCCACTCACTTAATCTTCCTAACTCAGTGGGGCTGCAGCATTGAGCTGACCATGATATCTGCAGATCAGAACAGAAGAAACAGTTGAAACATGAAAGAATTGTGATAAAAGTCTATATTCGAAAACTAGTAAATAAAATGCACTGTGTTTTGTAACGTGGATAGCAGTATCAATATTATAGTGAAGTACTGGGTACATTTATGTTATGTCCAGGACAGGAAAAATTAGAATAATCATATTTTTTTGTTTGTTTCTTGTGATATTTAATATTCAACAAACAAAACAATAATGACAAATTATGTTTACAAATAAACTTTACAGGAGCAAGGTGAAAACACTCATTAAAGTGGTTTATGGATTTGAATTATGTTGAAAAAATATGATTATGTGCTCCAACACAAATACAAAGATGTATGATAAGAGCCATATTTTGTATTTGTAGTAGATGCAAGAAAAAACATGACGATAATGATGATGATAATGATGATGATGATGATGATGATGATGATGATGATGATGATGATGATGATGATGATGATAATGATAATAATAATGATATGATAATGATAATAATAAAGAAAATAATAATAATAATAATAATAATATTAATAATAGTGATAATAATGATAATAATAATAATGATAATAATAATGATATGATAATAATGATAATAATAAAGAAAATAATAATAATAATAATATTAATAATAGTGATAATAATGATAATAATAATAATGATAATAATAATAACAACAATAAAAATAACAATAAAAATACCAACATACAAATAACATCATACCCTTTATTTGCCTGCAACTCCCCTGATACTTGTGTGCAATATTTCTGTTTTTTCTGGGTCAAAGCAATCCAATGCTATAAAGAGTAAAGACTTTGCTCCAACTTTCAAAAACACTCCTAAACTGCAGGAGTTCTATTTTTTTCCAGGAATCAATACAAACATACTTCACAGGGCTTGATAAATGTGTTAAGAAATGAGAGAAGAGGAAAGCTGTTGTAGTTGTGAGTGTGTGGAAGCAGAACAGAACTACAATTATAAGTGTTTGAAAGAATCAAAAGTTTACAATTTTTTGACATGATAAAAAGAAGGAGTGCTGTTTAAAGCAACTGAAATATATTGCAGGGGGTCAAACAAAGTAGTATCCGATAACCCGGGCTACCCCAAAATTGTATTGACCATGTGATGCGCAGTTAATTTGTTTGCATCATTGAAGTTCAAATGAATGATCGTCAAAATAAGCTGACTATCAAGTTACATATTTCTCTGAAACATTTTTCAGCTACCAGATTTGGCATTTGGGCCACTGAAAGAAAGAAAAAAGTTTTACAGGTCACTTTATCTCTTCTTTTGACTCACATGTTCTTGAATTATGTGACAAAATATTAAATTGAACATTAAGAAAAAAATTGAAAAAATGTTTTACATGTCTCATTTATCTCTTTGTTCATATTATCTCTTCTTTTGACTCACAGGTTCATGCATTATGTGACAAAAATTAAATAAAAAAAAAAATTATAAAAAATGTTTTACTTGTCTCATTTATCTCCTTATTCATATCTCTTCTCTTGACTCGCAGGTTCATGAATTATGTGACAATTTTTGCCATCGGTATATCAACTGTTTAAAGGGGAAAATGCCCATAGATTTGGTGATAGAAGATAGAGAGGGGATCTCAGCAAAGCAAGGGGCAGCTTCACCGACAGATCCTGGTAGCGATAATCACAGCGAGTCTAGAAGCCCCATGGATCAGGTAAGCAGATAGTGCTATTCACCAGGGATGGAGTCGAGGCCGGCCTCGAGGCCAGATATTACTGGCCTTGGCCTTGGCCTTGGACCGAGTCACATGTAAAAAGTCTATGGGAACAATATTTTACCAGCGACCTCTTGACTAGGAACTGTCGGTCTCAGCTCTATCCCTGCTATTCACCTTACAAATTCTTTCCACAGTTTCTCTCAAACTTCGTGAAGTTTGGTTCGAATGTTCAAACTTGCATAAAACTTTAAGAAGAGATAGTTCTCAAACTTCCCAAAGATTGGGCCTCCATTTTCTGATGTTTGAGAAATTTCCTACATGGATGTGGGAAGTTGTGTGGGAGTTTGCATTCACATTTCCCAACATTGTGAAGGTTTTTTTTGGTGAAGTTTGCAATCGTGAAGATTACTGTAAATGTGAAAGCATGTATTATAAATGTGAAGCAATGTCTTGTCGGTTTTATAGTTTGTAGATTATTTTTGTTTGTTTGTGTGTACAATGTGTATGTGTATACATTTACGTACCTGTATAAAGTGAATGAAAATGCAACAAAGTCGTAAAAATAAACTTTCGCGGATGCCTATTTTTGAAGCAAAAATGGTGTGTAAATTAATGGTCACTATTCTTGCACATTTTCTAGCTTCTCTTTGGTTTGTTTGGTCCTTGGTTTAGCTTTCTTAATCATTTGTGTGAATAAAGTATGATGTATGCACAAGAAGCGCTATTCAGAATTAGCTAGTTTAGAAATCATCTGTGCAATGTGAATGAGGACAGGACTGAATGACTTTATGTACTACACTGTCGTACTACATCCAAGTACTTGTGACAACTTTGTACGTCATGACAGAGGTACATGCTGTAGCTACAGTCAGGGGAAAGTCAAGGGAAGTGACATTGCTGATCTGGTTGTGATGTTTACAGGTTTGTACTGTTCCAAAATGTTGGAGACAGTTGCTGTAACAGTTGGGAGGGCCTTTTTGATCAGTAGAGGGGGGATTAGACTGGGGTACAATAGTCGGTTCATGGCAGGTAGGATCTTTGTTAAATTTTATTCCCTGATGTGACATGACATGGTTACTTTTGGTTGAAGTTCATGTTTTTATTTAATTAAATTTAGAGTTTAAGGATTTAAATCATTGATTTGATTGTTTTAAATCATTGATTGAAGTAATTGATTTAGATCAATGTAGAATGTCATTTAAATAAAAACATATAGAAAAATGAGGGAAATATAGTGGCAAAAATGAAATGATTTTTAGTTTTTAAATGATTGCTTGATGCTAATTCTATGATTTATTAAATCAACCTCTTTTCCCGCTTATTTGGGCAATTTTGGGTAAATTATTAAAATATAATTTAATTGAAACATCCAATTGAAATAAGCAAAATTCTAATTTTTAATAAATCTGATTTTCTGATAAAAAAAAATAAGGAACCCTGGTTTACGGTAATCTCAGTGTAAAGAGATGATAGACAAACTGTGAACCTACATGTAGTGTGACTGTGAATCAGTTCCCTTTTGTCAGATAAATGTAATCAAAATTCTGTTGTCTTTTCTGTGTCAATGAAATTGATCAAAACACCACACCACCATAAGTTATGAATTTTGTGAAATTTATATTCCGTGTCTGTTAATGAAATTTGAAGCTTATATGTGATGATGATTTTTCCCAAATTAGCCATACATTTTAAAATGCGTTGATCAGTTGCTTTGCATGGGTCTGTCAAGGGGTGTGATGACTGCACTACCTGCATTCATTTAATAATCACAAAAACAGAATGACATAAAACTGTACTGTTGACATATTTATTAGGACGCATATTTCACGGAAGTGTAACGGTTGTATTTTGGGATACGTTTTAGAGCAAAACATTGTTCGCAGTGTGTATCTTTTCATTAGGCGGGCAGTGTCGTTGGCTCCATTAGGCTTGCCACCGTACAAAAGGAATTTGCTCTTTCATTCTGGACTGTTTACACACATTTTAGGTTCAAAGAAAAAATTGGTAAAAACGTGGTAAAAGTGAAGATATAACTCGGAATATAAGTTTATGACTAAAATTCCCAACAAAGATATTTTATTACAAAGTACTGTTTGCTCTGTAAGCATCTCCCCATTCTAACAATATACAATATGTATGAGGTATAGTTGCCAGTTATGTCAGTGGAGATTATCAATAAAAAGAAAAAAGAAAAAGAAAGAGAGAGAGAGAGAAAAAAAAAAGTCTTGGTACCCATTGAAGAATGTGGTTTTGATTTGCACACCCATTAAAATCATCAGGTAAACAGGCTAAATCAGTCATATGTAAGGATTTACATTTATAACTCTATCTCTCACCAAAATAAAAGAGCTGAAAGGTCGGTTTCATGGAAATAACGCTCATTACCATTTCAAATTGTAATAAGCGTTATATGCTACCCTTTTGCACTTGAATTTTACAGTTGCACAAATATTTCAGAATTTATTACTTATACTGTTAATTATGGTGATGTTGTATATATTTTTAAGGAACTAAAGTGCATTTCTGGCATGGTGGTGTGTGAATGGCCATATGTTCTATAACAAAGTTGGAAAAGAATGGAAGTTGTTGGAGTATGGGTGGTTTACAGATTGTGTCAGGGATGTGCAAGTCCATTACTTCCCTTCATTATCAATACCAAACGGTAGTTTAGTACTTACAAATGGTGTGTTGAAAGTATGAGATCCACACGTCATGAATTTGTTGTTTTATGAGAAAAACTAATAACGACGTGTTACCAGAATGTTGTTCTTTCCGTGAGTTACAATTTTGCTCAAACTGCGAATCGCGGTTATTGTGTAACGTCGCAAGACAAGCGGAGCGCGCTGATTGGTCAAACGGCTAACCTCCGCATGACCTTTGGCTAACGGCTGATCGGACAATTTTGGAACGGCACGTGCACGTTTGACGTCGCGGATTTTTTGAAAATGCTTCTGAGTAATTTGAAAAAGGATGAAGTTTAATC
>JZLH01S0429059.1:0-10398 GCA_001188425.1 Eucidaris tribuloides
CCTGCATGCGCCTACTCTGGTGAAAAAGCATACATATTTCCCAAGAAGCCGTAAATAAGATGCACTAATCGAGAATATTGAAAGCCGTTATCAAGCGGATGCGAATATATATGAAGAGTTCATAGCAACAAGCCCAATAAAACGCCATTTAATTTTTTTTCTCCAAAATAAATTAACGTTATTTCTCGTCGATTTCAATGAAAAGACGGTTTTATGGCCAAAACCCAAATAAATCCACTTGACTTTTATTTAAAACCCACATATATCCCTCAGCAATCAGCGTGCATATCATTCCCAATATGGCAGCGCCTTGAAAACTTTTTAGGGAGCACAGTGACCCAAGGGCAGGCCAAGTGCAATGATTCATTTTTCAAAATTCACCATAACTGCGGATTTTGTGATTTTTGAAAAAAGAATTAGTTTTATGGCATAAACCCCACTTTATCCACATTGGTTTTATGTCAACAACCCAATATATCCACTCGGCAATCAGCGTGCATTATATAATACCCAACATGTCGCGCGCCTGAGTTCTACAGTTGACAAAGGACCTCACACACTCCAGCACGCGCTAGCTTAAGCGTCACGGAAAAAACTTGCATAGCTGCATAGTTCGTAGATCAAATACCTTCAAAAAGAAAAACGGACATGCAAACCTTTGCCCTGGAAGCAAACCTAGCAATTATAACAAACAAGACAACCACTCAACGTCGATCCGAACTGTATCGAATGGAGAAATTAGCAACCCCAGACCACCAGAGCGTGAAAAGGCAACCATCGTTTTCGTGCAGGACATGCCAAACTCGTCATGTCGCCTGAGGAGGATGTTGTATTCGAGAAACGACGGATAGCGACAGGCAAGCCCAAAAGGTATGCAGTTTAACGATTGCCACAAGCTCATAGCCACTTTTGCCTGTAAGTGATATTTCTCATATATATATTATATATATTACATATATAACATATATACATTATATCTACATATATTATCTATATATATACATATGTATACATTACATGTATACTATATATATATTGATATTATAAATATATTCATTATATCTTTAGTATTTCCTCACAACTAAATATATTTATAATATAAATATATATTTATAAGTATATATATATATTTATATTTATATATATATATATATATTATATATATATTTATAATATTTCAATATATATTTATACATTACATTATAACATAAAATATATTATTTGAATTAAAGGAATCGAAAAACCAGTACTACACAATACTTGGGACTCAGCCAAGAAGTCAAACACCAAGTAAGAAAAATGGGGTTGTGCAACTAGAATATTACCTAATTATCACCAATTATTAACAGTTCTTGGGCCCGTATTCTCATAATCGCTAAACATCGCTAAACCCAGTTGCGTTACTAAACGTTAGTTAACGGCAACTGGTCTAACTTTCATTTCCATATTCTCATAATTCTCAGAAAAGATTAAACCCACCTACCGTTACTAACTTAGCTACGGCAATGGTGTTTAACTTCCATTTCCTATTCTCATAATTCGTTAACCCACTTTACCGTTATATTAGTACGTTAAGTGGGTTTATTCTTTAGACTAACGCTAGTTAGGTTTAGCGGTCGTTTAACTGACATCTCGACGCTTCAAAAGGTCGTAATTGCGTTGAAATTGAACATAAAGTAAATCCACGACCTTGAAACGATTGGTTTACTAGCAGACAAGCAGGATCTGCTTGATTCTTACTCGAAATAAGTTCTAAAAACCGATTTCAGGCTATCCAAGAAGAAAAAATGTGCATTTCTGCGACTGTTCGTCGCCGCCGCACGATACACAAACAGTGTGGTGGCTGTGAGTGTTCAACTGCATGCGCACGCACGGCCGGTTTGTGCCCATTCCTGCCGAGTAATTTACTGATGCACCAATTATTCAACTCGAATCATCGTTCATTCCCAAAACGAACAAATTATTTACAGTTAACTTTTTTTAAATCATTGATGCTACAGAGCTTAATTTTAAAACATTATGAACGCAGTTCGCTCCGCGTCAGAATAAGATCGGAGTCTTGCGCAACCGAGTCGAGTGACACGACGACAAAATTAAAACGCGAAGGTGGTATTTACGAGAAATGTCATGCAGCGTATATTCTTCAGAATATGCCCATTATCAGACCAAGCCATTACATTTTATTTAAATTTTATATCGTGAGATCAGATCTAACTTAAAGAAAGCCCCTCAATAAGCGTTATGACTTGACAATTGTTGTTAAGATCAATCTGAAGTTATTTCGGCGTACGTTAGACCCCATTCAAAACCTTCGGCAGTTTTGCAACAACTGCATTGGCCTAATTCTAGATTCTATTTTCAAACCTTACCTTGAATTTCCCGGTGAAGCCAAACAGGTTTCCATGATTTACTAGTACCCAATCAAATGATTGAATAATTTAGTTTAGTCGTTGACGACGCTTGTTTCGCAGGCTGCATACTTACCTCAAACGGCCCGCACGCTGTACACGCAGAATGCGTGTGAGTCTGTCCCCGAGGCTAGCTGCATAAACATGCTGTAATCGGCCATGAAGTTGATGAACGAACATGTGTTTTCTGTCAATCATGTCGCGCTCAATGATCTTAGTGCGCGCAACCAACGCGCGCGTCCATTTTTAATAATTTACGCGCATGTAGTTGTATTTCTATGAAGCGAGCGCGTTGTAGTGCCGCCACTGAAAAATCTTCGTATCTTGAGCGTACGCACTCGGATCAAGTTACCAGTAGGTAGTTAAACTTTGCGCGGCGTTTAACGCGGGTCTAACTAACTCACCTTATGACGAATAGCAATTTGAAGTTAGACCGAGCGGGGTTTTAGTTAAACCACGCTCGTTTAAACCCGAGCTTAGTTTAAATTTATGAGAATACGGGCCCTGGTGTTTTAAGTGCAGACAACTGGAACGCTACAAGAACCACCTAAGCGGCAAACAACTGAAATCCACCACGCCACCACAATCAGTCAGTCAGCCTGAGATCGATCCAGGCAAAGACGTAGAAACCGACGGTTTTGCTGACCCATACTTATTTACAACGGTACGTCTATTTGCTCTCCCTGAATACATGCTTAAGCCATCGAAGCACTTTTAGCCCGATCCCTTTACAAAAACTGCTCTCGGTGGATATTGTAAATGTATATAAATAAATAAATATATATATATATTTTTTTTTTTTTAAATACCGAAGCATAAAAACACTTACTCCGCAGGAGAGTGTTTAAAAAAAAAACAGGTTAGCACACACTCTTCATCATAGCAGAGAGTGTGGCAAGATGATAAAAACAAAATGATTCGTTATCTGAAACAGACGTGCGATAAAAACACGTCATGCTCCCATGTAATTATATATACAGGGGTGGCCAGAAGAATGATACGGTATGATCCTATTTCTTCACCATATATCGGCAAAATGTCAATTATTATTTCTATATCGTTAGTTAGAACATTTTTCCCCTAAAATTATACCAAGTCATTGATTTTGAGAGTATTTTGATTCATAGGCCATTTTTTGGAGGCCAATGCAATCCAAATTTCCAAATTTTTCAACGGCGGCCGAACAATCGCGAACGCGGAATATTTAGGCGTCTGAAGCTAACCATACGCGCAATACTGCGACAAACCGCAATGACAAAAGAGGCTGGGAATGCCATCGCTTCTCTTAAGTAAGACGATGCGAGTATGTCTCCATATGTCTTTGCGGTTTCCGTATGCGGACCGGTATTAATTGAGTTAGCTGAGAGGCCAGAAAATCTCGGCTTCCGATGACCGCGCTGTTGAAAAATTGGAAATTGGGAAAATTGCATTGACTCCAGAAAAAATAGGGCCTAGACAAAAACGACCTACTCAAAATCAATGATTCTTGGTACTCAATTTTATTGGAAACAGAAATGGTCTAACCAACGAAATCAAAATTAATGAACATTGTGCATGATTATGTGAAGAAATTAGCGATCATTACTCGTAGCTTCTTTCTGGGCCCCTGTTATATATTATTTATATATATATATTATATATATATATATATATTATATGATAAATATTATATATTATATAATTATATTACCAATTGTGACCAGGTGATTTGGAGGAAACAGCGCCATCACTTTGAAGCTGTCGTCACGTCGATCAATCTTGCATGACGGTATTATGATGCGTGAATGCGTGGAACCCATTCTCGTTAGTTTCAGGGCGAATTTGGACGTGGAGGAAGCATTTTCAAGTGGCCATTGACAGAGTTGAGTTTATTGGTGATAATGTGCTGTGCTAATAAAAACCTACTGTCAACATGTATACGCACACGCATATCGACGCACGCACAGACCCAATTCCCCTTTGTAACTCGTGAATTTCCTTAATAAATGCCTTTCTGACTCTGACTTGACGGGCGTTTATGTTACCAGAAGACAATTACATCAAAAGTCATCTTGCTTATGTAAATGAGGGTCAAAGGTCATATTTTTCATTATCAATATTATCTCAAGATCGCCATTAGGTCTACCGATGATGTTGTAACTTTGCAGTTGATTTTACATGAAATGACCTCGACACTAAGTAATCTTCAGCAAGGGCATCTCATGACGTCATCTTTGTAGTCATTATTGAAAACAGAAGTAACTCTGTATCTTGTCATTGAAGTTGATTACAATAACCAAAATTTATCACACAGCATCTTCAGGTCAAGGGTTATTGTTTAAATCTAATTACGCGCGTACACGTTGCGAGGAACGATTCATTTAAGACATTATCAAAAACACTTATGCCACGGACGATACGCTGATTTTCAATAAGAATGTTTAACATGTCCTTTAAACATTTCAATTTCTTTTTAAATTGCACACCAAATTAAGAAAGTTTTACATTTTTCATGCAACGCTTTTAATTGTTTTATCTCGATGAAGTGGATAACTCTGACATTAGAGTTACGTTCCCTTCAACCAACCATTTTTTTTTTACCGAATTAAGTATTGTGTTCTGAAAACAAATAATCGTTCAATGTATACTTTGAAACTGAGTTTCGATACAGGAATAAGACGAAAATCATTATTGCTTTGTGTACATAAACTTTGTCGGTTGAAACAAACTGGTCTAAAGTTTAAAGTGCGGAAACACTTAATGGTTGCTAGAAAGATTTCACCTCATTTGCAAACCGACCTTTTTGAATCATTATAGAATGAAGATTTAAAAAAAAAAGTATAAATTAACTATGTTACCATCAAAAGGAACAGAGCTTACCTTTGGCAATTTTTTAAACAACTCCTCGTACATGTGGAAATGGTAATAACTGTCGTCTTTTATGGACCACCGGGGGAAAATATAGTAGTCTAACGTTGAATTGGCCTTGATGTTCCTCTGAGATAGGACGAAATCTGATGCTTTGATCTTGGAGTGATTTCGTAATTCATATCTAAAAATATAAGATAGATCATCGATAAACTCACACCATAATCACAACGAATCTTTTCCTAAAATATTACCTTTACAATATACAGTGTCCATTGTTGGTTTTACTGCGCATGTGAACTGAATTTAGGGAAATACATTTTTTGATATTTTTCATCGGTTGTATGACATTTTATGACGTTTGGTAATATCTGCGACGTAACCTTATTGGTAATCTATCCGTGCTCTTTTGTGACAAATGTGGGAAAAAATCCGAAATATATAATTGAGACAGCAAAAAGTCACGTGTTTTTTGCACGTCCGAATTCAGAAATGGATTTTTCTTTTTCGATCTTTGTCAACACCATGGCCACTGATGAAGAGTGTGACCACTGACTTTTCGTTTTCAGGGCTATGCCCGTTTAGAAACTATGTTTCTATTTCACGGCGTTATCTATTTAACTATTTTGTTCGCGCCGAAGCATTCTTATCTATTGTCAGTGGCGTAAACGACGGGGGGCACGGGGGGGGGCACGTGCCCCCCCCCCAATCGTCCGGCAAAAAAAAAAAAAAAAACGAATAGGGAAAAAAAGAAAGTAAGAAAGAAAAGAGACAAAAGAAAAGAAATCTGGGGCTAGCCGTGATAGAAATTGGTCTTAAATCACCTTTGGAACTAGTTCTTATTAGAGTCCTCCTGTTAATTATACTTTGTCTTTTATTGCAAACTTATTGAAAACCGCTTAATCTATATTAAGCTATGTTTGTTTACTCAAAGTTGTAGCGAAGGTTTGTGCAACAACATGAATATTTCTTGGGCGGTCTCACTTATTTTAATCGATGGCCAGAGGATGCCATATCCAGTTTAGCAGCTTTTTCCATTTCGGCAAGACATCTACATGAGGTAAAGTCACTCTCTCCTGAGTGAAGAAGTCCCACGGGGGGGGGGTACTCACGTAATTTTGGTATACGTGGATGTGCCGCTGTGGGAAGAGGACTTTTTCAAGAAAATCCTTGGCATGCGTCCCCTTTTCATCAAAAAGATCCTTGACATGGTTCCCATTTTTATTTTTTGTTTTGCGCGCATCTTCGCGCATACATTATACACTTACAAATGTTCAAATTTTCGGCACGTTTCCGCGGCAACATATCCTATTTTCAATTTTGGGCGCGCTTTGCGGCAAACTATGATTTTTCACAAGTTTTGCCCATGCGCGCCAAATTTGGCGAACATCCTTAGACATGGGTGCCTCATTACGGCAAAAGGACCTTAAATGTGGGTATTGGTTCGGAGTTCTTGATGGCACGGAGTAGCCCCCCCCCCCCCGGGATGCTAGTGAGCTGAAAATCCGAGATATTCATCGCCTTGCAAGAAAATGTAATCTTGTAGGCGTTTCATAAATCTGAATGTGTGTTTTAAATCTTTAGACGAGTATATTTCTTAGCATTTGATAGGTTTGCTTTGTTGCATTAATCGTTGAAATGTTTCAGAACACAGATATATTCTTTTGTGGCATGCGATATTTTTGATAAGCAATTTTGCTTCTAGTTATTCCACCCGTGTAGGTAATAGCGGAGCATATTTGCAGATACATTCATCCGATATATAGGAATTTTGCTGTAGAAATTCCCTCCTCCAAATTTATCATCCATTTGAGCGCCCTTATGACACATTAATTTCAAATCAGAAAGAAAAGGGTTATATAACTCTGAACAAAGCAGACCTAGGCGGGTGGGGGAGGTGTGAGACGCCCCCCCCTAAATCTGAAAACGTCATATTTAACAAAAATACTTATTTTAATCAATTATGTACGGTTTTTATTTTTGTCCTGACTGTCATTTCACGAAACTATAGTGTTAAGAGAGCGTCAAATTCTTTATAAACGCTAGAAACTCGGTCAGCTTCAGGGGGCTTTGTCCCCTGACCCCCGATTAAATATAAATCGCCATGTCTGAAATAACCTGCCATCTAGCAATTCATAATTGCAAATTATACCACAGGAGGCGGACAAAAAGAGTCTAAAAGTGGAGTGCTTTTTTAATTATTGATGATTGTCCATTTTCACAAAACAAAGAGTGTTTATCAGAGGGGTAAATTAGCTCCATAAACCGCTATAATCGTCTGGCCTTCTGGGGCTCCGCCCCCGCTCCGCTCCCTGACCCGCCCGGACACCTACAACGGATTGTAAGTAGGCCTCGACCCTGCCTGTTATGGATGATTAGTCCCGTTTTCTTGATATAACCCACCCCATGCGAAAAATTCCTGGATACGGTGAATAAAACACTTATAATGCCGTTTTCTAACATTATAGTATGTATTTCGAATTACTTTTGAAAGAATAACCAACAAAAAACACGTTTTTCTCTTGGATTCAATGTTTCCCGAAAACCGCTCGCTCGCTTACGCCGCTCGCTCGCCGGAGATTTTTAAAACTAATATGGAAATGGCGTTTTTTATTACCAAAATGGCCTGAAAAAGTTCTTACACTTTTAACAAAAAAATGTGCAAAAAACCTAAACATTTCAGTTATACGCACTATACCATACACTGGCCGTACGCAAGCATTTTAAATTCAACATTCTGAAAAATACCGTTTCGTAGCGAGCGACTGGGTGCCCCCCAATGAGTGGACCTACCGAAGATACGCCACTGCTATTGTATTATTGTCTATGACATTTGTCGCTACTGACTCTGGCAATGAAATTGCAATTGACTACCTCAGCAGTCTTTGCGGCGCATTTAATTTGACGCCTCCTGTGCGTTACCTTGGATATGCGCCCATCATCTTTCTTGGCTGGTTTTTATTTTTGAACGGCAGTATAATATCCGTCTGGCCCAATGATCGGACGTGTTTTTGCACGTCCGACTCAGAAACGGATTTTTCTTTTTCCGATCTTTTGTCACACCATGGCGCTGATGAGAGTTGACCCTGATGGTTCGTTTTCAGGTTATGCCCGTTAGAAACTATGTTTCTTATTCTCACGGCGTACTATCTATTTAACTATTCTGTTCACTTATACATAATATATATTATAATATATATATATATATATATATATATATACCCTCCCTACTCAAAAGTATTGCAACATACTTTATAACGCATACATTTTCCGTTGAATGTGTCTTTCTAAAATGATATCTTAACTCCGTTTATTATTGGAAAATTACAATTTTTTAAAAAAATAATTCAATGAATATACTTTCTTGTTCCTTCTCCAAGGCGGAGAGATTATCAAATGCAAGTGCGCACACGACAGGGGGGATGGAACATAAATTCTAACCCTTTTTGGCTCCCCGTAGGGGTGGGGTGTTAATTAACACTATGATCGTAATTCGGTTTCAGATTACCAATACAACGGTTTTGATGGTTTGGAAAGACTTCCAGCAATCAAAAAATGTCACTACGATCCTCTAGAGGGGTCTCAGAAAGAAGACCACGCCCCTCGAAGACGAAAGTGACCTCCTATCTTCATAAGACAGTGGTTAGGAGGAAACGCGCCATATTTCAAACAAGACCTCTTCAAGATGTAATTTCTCTCTCTTTTCCTATTCTAAAGGCAGTTTACTATTGTGAACATCTTAAATTTTACTGACATGAAACTTCTCGGTACACTGGATATAATGATGCGAAGAAAAATCCATCATCTTTCATGAGTAGCCTTATCCTCCTTGTCACTGTCTTATGAAGATAGGAGGTCACTTTCGTCTTCGAGGGGCGTGGTCTTCTTTCTGAGACCCCTTCAAAGGATCATAGTGACGTTTTTTGATCGCTGGAAGTCTTTCCAAACTATTAAAACCGTTTTATTGGTAATCTAAAACCGAACTACGATGATAGTGTTAATTAACACCCCACCCCTACGGGCAGCCAAAAAAGGGTTAACATTTATGTTCCATCCCCTCTGCCGTGGGCGCACTTGCATTTGATAATCTCTCCGCCTTGGAGAAGGAACGAGAAAGTATATTTATTGATTTATTTAAAAAAAATGTAATTTTCCAATAATAAACGGAGTTAAGACATCATTTTAGAAAGACCCCATCAACGTAAAATGTATGCGTTATAGCGTATGTTGCAATACTTTTGAGTAGAGAGGGTATGTATATATATACAGTGTGTCCTAGAAAAAATGAAACCGGATTTCATGGCAAAAATATTCCATCATAATAAACAATATCTTAGATGAATTAGGTATGTTTGTAAAGCTGTGTTTCTCTTCTTTCATTTGATACACAACATATTATTCTTTGCTCCCTAATGATTGAATTAAAACAATTAATATTGATGCTACCAAAATTTCATTTGCACGCACAAATTCCATGTTTGAGTGCATTTTCGGGGTAGTATATATGATTTTTTAAAAGAAATTAAAGCATGACATAAATATTCAAAATTTCTTCTTTTATCTCACACCTCATGCGTATAAAATAAATAACGTATGACGGAAAACAAGTAAAATAAAGACATGCCCGTTTTAGCGTAATTTTCAGTATAAATACATTTTGAGCTTTTGGAGGCAAACTGAACAGCTGACTTCACACAGTATCTTGCTTTGGGCACAACAATAGGCTCCGAATCTTGTAAGCAAGGTAATTTCTTGGTTGCTGGCTGCCAAATCCAGAAATCAGAGTTAATGAATGCATTTTGGAACATTTCTGAAAACAAGCATCATTTTAAATTGTGTTTTCTCACTCATGCATCGCTCATTTTTCATAAATGATGTATCATACAAAAGAAGATAAAACAGGCTTTTTAAGGATGTCCTTCAATATCGAAGATATTCTGAATACATTCAAGCGTGACCGTTCGAATTTCAAATATGCTCGTGCAAATGATTTTATACCTGCGTCCTTTCTGATTGTCTTTGCTCAGTCATGCGTGAATGGAAATCTTTGCGACTGGTATCAAATTAATGAAGATAAAATATGCTTTCTAACTATGTACAAATTTTTTGTCATATTTGTTATAAACATAGAAAAATATCTTTA
>JZLH01S0429082.1:2370-14046 GCA_001188425.1 Eucidaris tribuloides
ACTTGAAAAATTTATAACATGAAATATAAGGATATGTTAAAAAAAAACTTTGGAAAGCACTAAACTTAGCATGAAAAATCCTGAAATATTCGAAATTGCCAAATTTTCGGCGCGCTTGGTGCACAAAATTTTATATTGCAATTTGGCGCGATTTTGGACATTTTTTGTCAGTTTTGCCCCCCCCCCCACAATCCGAAACACGGATCGACGCCCCTGTTTAAACTATCTTTTAACACAGAAACCGTTAGAAAGCGTGAAAGTAATCATTACAGAATTATTCAAGCATTTCAAAGTTATGTTATTATATTAATTCCGTTCAAAAGAGGAGACATTATATTAACAAAGGACAGGAAATTGTAACACGTGCGGTTCAACACGAAATCAGGGTGAATGTTCAGTCAAGGGTACATGCCCGCACATCAGTGGCCTTAGTTAACCGTTAAAGAGTTAGAGTTTATGGCCTTTTAACCTCAAGAAACTCACAAAGTATGATATATTTTATCAATTTCAACAATACTGGTAGTCTTTACAGATACGAAAGCAGCGTAAACTCGATTTGGATTGACTGTATATAAGTAACTATAACTCACAAAAGTAAATTGACTGAAATAAAGTGTTATGAGAAAGATTCATAATTCTACTTTAATACGATACAAATGCAGATATACTTTGAGAAAATTGAATATCCAAAAATATTTTCCCGATTAAACTATTTTTTTTTCACATTGAATTACTTTATAACAAAGGACAAACATCAAAGCTCTAAACTTCCCATTGTGGGAGACGTTTATGTGTGCCCCTCTTGTTTGTTTGTTTTGTTTTGTTTTAAAGAAGAGGCTCAATAAATCTGCCTTGAATGTAAACCATTCAATCTTCCGAATTGATGTTTATCGTTAAAATGCGCCCAACTTCGCAAATTTGTTCCGATGCATTCTAAAAGTTGAAATGTCATTTCAGCATTTAAATGCGCAGGAGTGACGCCACTATCTATATTACCGAACTTATATCCAGCTGTATCCAACGTTAAAATCAGCTTGTTAATAGGTCATGTGCAATATTTCGAAAGTCACTTCTCAACCCCTTTAAATGTTGAAATAGGATTTAAAGCCACTGGCTAACATTTACCACAGTTAAAAAAAAAAAACTGAACTACGTGATTTCCCATGCTCCCAGTGTATTTGATAAGGTCTAAAAATGAAGCCCTGAAAAAAAATTGTATTTCAAAAAGATGATTATTTTAGTGCTTTAAAAAAGTGAAAATCGTAAGTTGACCAGATTCAATTGCCCATTTCCTCCCATAGATTTACCGTGTGTACACCTAGGCTATTTTCTACTCGCCCCGAGTATTAATTGTTTAGTCATGCAAACCTTGCCATTGGCAGCATAACTTTCCAATCTTTTGTATTCTGGGGTGTTTATTTATCCATTTGAACACTACCATGTAGCTCAGATATCAAAGTTTGACAAATCTTTATATTGAAGCTCCACAATGTTAGCCTAAATCACTTTAAAGGCTAATGATATGATTGGAAACACTTTAAAATACCTCAAGAAGCAAAAATAGTTTCGACATATACCAATGCGTACCAGGGGCGTCGATACCTGGGTGGCAAGGGGGTTTGCCTACCCAATGAAATGTTCGGGGGGAAACATCGATTTCCCCCCCCAATAATTGTTGATCATACTTGAAAAATTCGTAAAACGTAAATGAAGGATACGGTCTAAAAAGTATCAGACAGCAGATAAAGACCATTAAATTCCCATTTAATGATGAAAATACTACCAAACATTCACAATTGTCCGTTTTTTGGCGCGCTTCACGCGCAACTGCTATACTGCAATTTGGCGCGTAGAGCGAGCCGAAAATGTTTGACTTTTTCTTACTCCCCCCCCATTCGAAAATGGATCCACGCCCCTGAACCTGGAGTATAAACCTTGGCTAGCAGGTTTTGTTTTAAATTCGTTTACTTAAGGAGATGAACATACACAAGTATTTAATTAATCTCGTGCCCTGATAGAAATTTATCCCATAGCAAGCTGCACAGCACATTTGCCTGTCACAACGGAAGTGGATGGTAATACTTTCAGAATAGGTTAATATTTTGATGATTTTGACAACAAAGTTTTCCTAGCAGAATGCTTGCATAGGTTATTGGATTCCAGCAGAGCTTTTCCCCAGGTTAAGGACTACCTCCAATCAGGCTATTAATCTTTGAAGTTTTTAGAGTGTGATGGTTGAAATGCATTCTGAAGTGCGAGACATTCTTTGTTTGATTTTCAACAGGCACCAGAGGAAGAGTACTGGAACGGGAAGCTAGTCCTCTACGAGATACGGGCGACACCTCAGCGGGCTCGGGAAGCCCAGTTCATCTACACCGTCGACACGTCGTCCACCGTGTTCCTCCTGCCAGAACTCAGCCGATGGGAGGACTACGAGGTGACCATCTTCGCCAACAATTCGGCGGGTGGCACGAGGAGCAGCGCGTCGCTGCTGCTGGAAAAACACAACCTCGGTGAGACACGACTTGGTGATATAGTGGGTTTCAGGGCGCCCCCATTCGGCTAAATTCGTAGACTTTGTCCTTCTACCCTCCCTACTCAAAAGTATTGCAACATACACTATAACGCATGCATTTTCAGTTGGAGGGGTCTTTCTTTAATAATGTCCTATTGAAGTTTATTATTTGCAAATAAAAAATTATTTTGAAAAGAAATCGATGAATATTCTTTCTCCTTTCTTCTCCAAGGCGGAGAGATTATCAAATGCAGGCGCATCCAGAGCAGAGGGGCTGGAACATAAAATTTAACATTTTTCGCCTCTCTGTAGGGGTGAGGGTGATTATTCACACTAGCATCGTAATTCGGTTTCATATTTCCCGTGAAATGGTTTTGATGGTTTGGAAAGACTTCCAACAAACAAAAAATGCCAATATGTTCCTCTGAAGCGGTCTCGGAAAGAAGACTTCACCCAGCCATGCCAGCGAAGAAGAAAGTTTTTCTTAACTTCATAAGACAGTGGCAAGGAGGATACGCCCCATGTTTTAGACAGGAACTTATTTTTGTTTAATTCTAAAGGCAGTTCACTATTCCAAACATCCTAAATTTACTGTTATGTGACTTTTCAGTACATTGGATATAGTGATGTGGAGAGAAGGTCATCATCCTCTATTAGTAGCCTTATCCTCCTTACCACTGTCTTATGAAGATGGGAAAAAACTTTGTTCTTCGCTGGGTGTAGTCTTGTATCTGAGACCGCTTCAGTGGAACATATTGATATTAATTTTTTTGTTTGTTGCAAGTCTTTCCAAATCATCAAAACCATTTCACGGGAAATATGAAACCGAATTACGATGCTAGTGTAGGTAAATACCCCACCCCTATAGGGAGGCGAAAAAATGTTAAATTTTACGTTCCAGCCCTTCTGCCGTGGGTGCGCTTGCATTTGATAATCTCTCCGCCTTGGAGAAGAAAGGAGAAAGAATATTCATTGATTTCTTTTCAAATAATTTGTTATTTTCCAATAATAAACTTCATTAGGACATCATTATAGAAAGACCCATTCAACTCAAAATGCATGCTTATAGTGTATGTTGCAATACCTTTGAGTAGGGAGGGTAGGTTGCACACTGATGAAGGAATGCCCAATCATGAGAATAGTGTTTATAAACATCAATATAAATAAAAAAATTATAAGAAAAAATTAAAGATTGATGAGGATATGGTTGAATCAACATCTGGTGTGATAGAACATTATTCTCGATGAAATATATCTGCAACAAGATATGGTTTTGACGCATGCGTTTCCTCAAGTGAATTCCCGCTCAAAGAGATACCCTAAGATGATCATCGGCGATCTATTCCTCTTTCGACACTTTCAAAGCATATTCAATGAGCACTGACATTCAAAGTTCCTGCACAATCCATTATTTTTTTTCATTCAAACAGCAAATTGAACGATTTACATTAACCCCTATCAGAAAATACGATTTTTTATTAATCGTTTCGTTGGGTTGATGAACCATTTCTGGATTCCTAAAGGTATATTAACACGTGTGCAACCTCATCAGAACTGCTCGGGAACGAACGCTGTTATCACCACCCATGATTCCCCCCTCGAAGCGCAATTCTTTTCGTATAATGGATAGAAATTATCTGTGTGGTAGAATACTTTTGAGATTGTATTGACAACTTTTAGAAAACGGTGAGTTTGTCTGTCATTATATTTTTAGTATCAGCCAGATCAATTGGGCGATAAGAATTAACATTCACGAAACTTCGTGGTTATTTTAGTGATCATTGAGCCAATTGCAATTAACAAAAAAAATACATGAATTATGGTTTATCTTTTAAAATTAACATAAAAAGTTGTGTCACATTCGTTCTGATTTCATTTTCAATTTATTATTAAATGCATAATTTCGCGGGGGTGCCTGCACACGGTCAAGAAATGGCAGGTAACGTCATATCGGGACGTCGGTAACATGATTAACATCCACATCGCTAAAATTTCGCGAGTGGGGGGGGCAAAATGCAAGTTCATTGCACTCCATATCCCCATTGTGTCTGTAAGCGGGAGTTATCACTGAGTGAAAATCCTCTTTGGCCACTTATTGCATCCTTATGCCAGAACTGGGGTGTTGTGTAAACAATTACGTCCAGATATTCAAGCTAGATATCGGTGAGGGGGGGGTCTTCATTGCCTCTGTGTCAGAAATGCAATGTTTACCTTCGGTGTGTTCTAATCAGAAACAGCGTTTAACCGTTATTTACCAGCGTAAGTATCCCAGGATTCGCGGTTAAAATCTATCCTGTAGAAACAACGCGATGCGTGTTGAGTAACCGTCATCTGTACGAAATACGGATTTCTCCGATAACCACCTTCCACAGGTTGTTATTGGGCAGTGTTAATCCGTTTAACTTTTCTGGTAGAAACACACACTAGCGGAAAGTCGTATCGGGTCTCCTGCGGATAGTAGGTCACCGTGTGTGTGAAATACGTGCTGTGACTGCATATTTTGGACCAGTTATATACCACACAATGCATTGCGCAGGTATATAGGTTGTAATTTCCCGATTGTCCGGTTGATGCGGTTATTTGCGACGGATCGAGTAATCGGTTTTTATTTCGTTCTGTAGAAACAGGTTGGTTTAAGGGTCATATACGGTTTTTTCGCACTTCTCGGAAAAGATAACCCGTTTCCACAATTTTTCTGTAGACACTACGCTGATTGTTTCTCACTCGGAAGGTGATTAAACCGATCAACATGTGTGGAGTACCTCATCAAAACAGTACGCGAAATGATCAGTTTTTTCCGTGTGCCAATGTGTTGATGGATGTTTTTTCTCACTCGGAAAGAATTAAGCCGGCGTTTGCGGTATGGGATACCTGGAAATCAGTCTCGTTCACATCCATGTCTCTATCAAGTTATGCTTCCAATGTATATCTAATTACAAACACTACGTTTTTGCTCGACGGTTTTGGAAAGTGATTCTCTGGCGCTAAGTTTGAATCAAAGTTGGCTAATTTCTTTCCATCTCTTCACAGACACCGAGGTTCGAAACGTCTGAACTCACCTCGTAAACGACGATCACAAGATAGGTTAACGTCAGCTTGCAACCGACTTCAAACTACCACGACTGCATCAGGGATAATCGGAGTGACCGTGACGGATGTCCTGGGCTGAGCATGCACGTGACGTCCTTGGGAGTGAACTCGGTGAGGTCGAAGGTCATCCCTAAGAGTTGCGCGTAACACCGCTGATCAGGAATGGATCGAAACCGGGATATTGGTGTCACCCTACTACCAAGACGTGTCATGGTAATCTGGTTTTCTTCTTTTAAAGGTTTTATGGGATGAATTATTTTCGAATAATCTTGTTCTATTACACTGTACATTGGTTATATGTAACGCGGATGAAAGACAAATTCCCATGCCGTCTGGTTGTTTTCGTTTTTTTTTGAGGGATTTCAAATCTAGAATTTTAACATCATTTTATTCCTCCTACTATGCAACCGTCCTTAATTTAAGGCACATAATTTGAAATCAAATTGATACATATCGTGTGTGTAGTGTGCGTGATGGTTTCAAGATTCTGTCTTTATTGTTTTTTTTAAATTTTTATTTTCTCTTTTCCCTTTTATCTCCATTGTCATAGTAACTGTGTTTACATATTTTTTATATTTAAATTGCAACCTTCATTGATTTGGGAATGCATCTACAATAAAGCACTTGCTTGTTTTGGTGAATTCTCTGTCACTTTTAATTAAATGGTTTATTTTTATGAATGAATAAATTTGAATTAATTGAATTAACTACAAAATAACCCTTCGCCGCAAATATGAGAGCTAACAGGATTAAAAATAATAATCAATGCATTCAAATCTTTTAGGAAACGAGCCTAGAGTAACCCCTGGTTCATTCTCCTCGTTGTGCGTCGCCATCATCGTCGTGGTCGTCTCTGTCCTCGTAGCAGCCAACAGTGGAAGTACATCCGGTCAAATGGTTTGAAACATCATGTCAAAGAATTTCAACTTCGACTTCGACAATAACAAAAATTCTGGTAAGAACAAATTGGTTGTTGAAGCCTTTGATTTGTTTTCATTCAAATATTGTATCTTTCAAATGATTTCTTGCTGTTTTATTGCAGAACACACAAAAATAAAAAAAAGAGAAATTTCATTTAATAGGAGTGAACTGTTTCATATCAGAATTGAGTATATCAATGATGTAGCATTGTGTACGCAGAACTTAAGAAACATTCGTATGATTGCAATCACAAAATGTGATTAGTGAAATTAAGAAAAAAAATAAGGCTTTTATCCGTATAAGTATTACAACCATGACCATTCGAATATCCTAGCGGCAGGTATGAAGATTAGGTCGGAAATATAAACGTGATCTGCAATTAGTCTTCTGGTAGTTTCATCTTTACTGAAAATTTCAAGTTTGGTATTTTCGTCAGCCTATTTTGCATCTAACAAGTTTTATCAATCGCTTAACTAAAATGAGAATTCGACCTAAATTTATCCTTTAACTTTACACTGTTTTTCCTTTTTTCGTGTTAGAAACACAGTGTATGACAGACAGGTATCCCTATGGAGCTTGTAAACCGTACAGGAGCAAGAGTCTTTCGATTCCCAACACCTTGGTCATCGATCCGTCTGGCGGCACTCCATTTTGGAGTCGCCGCTCCACACGATACGATTAGTGATTTCATCCGCATCAGCGTTTCAGTGGGTATCGCGCCCACGTGTAACCGAAAAGGGGCGATCCCTCGTGAACGATATCGTTAGATCGTATCTAGCGAGGTCATGACCGAACTACTCCACAAGGAGGCAGAGACGGACGACGGCAGACGCGTAGCAATGGCGGACTTCCGGCGGATCAATGATACTCTATCGAACGATGATAAAGGGATAGGTGACCGTATCGGGAGAGAGCGATTACATATTGCATGCCGATAGTTCACAAGCTATTATACGATTGACGCTATCGTGACAATAAGACGGCGTTGTCTGGTGATGAAGTAACTACCCTCAGACAACCGCGGGTGCAGAAGCTGGACTTTCCGATGCAGGCCACGTAGACTGTCAATGGGATGCTTCTTGCATAAATGTTAAGTAAAAGGGTCACCATCTGTGAATGTTCCGAAGAACATTAGGCCGAGTTTAATCGCCATATGTCACATCTGGCAGATTCAGCTCGCACCGATTCTGGGAAGGACAGTGGATTTCGATCGCTGATTACTCGAACAGGGGATTGCGGGAAGCCGTGGTAATCAAAAGGCGCAGATCCTCACGTTAAATTCTCATTTATCAATCAATGCTTGAAACACGCGGACCTGAACTGGACCTATCCGGCAAGCACAAGACTTTAATAGTTCCAAACCTCGACGCCGCGCCAGATCATTGTGAATGGTCATTTGAATCATGATCTGAAAACACACCTGCGAAAAATAGACTGGATCGGCAGTTTCATTTATTTTAAATGTTCGAGTTGGGTTTAAGCACTAGCGATCCGGTTTTTGTATTTGAAAGGACGCAACACCACGGGAGACTGTGAGAAATGAATAGTAACTTATGGTGATGATTGCCCCATCATATGGACCTTGTAAAACGCTGGCATCGTGAATTTCAAACATGTGTCGGAACTCTGTGGAAACATCTCCCAGATCTGTTCGCACCCCCTCGTGCCATTGATGAGGCATCTGTCCCGTCAAGTTGAGGCTGTCTCCCACATTTTGAAGATCAGACGCATAACTCCTTTCACACTTGACTCAGTTCAAACCGCTGTAATCGGAAACGCAAATTAGTTCAGAGCTGTAATTTGCCATTAATCTATAGATCTATATTTGCACAATGCAAATTTCAGCTAGATCAACAACTGGAAGTCGGTCAGGGCATTACTTATTGAACGCCCTGTATATGGATATCATAATTCCATTAACTATGGAATGATTAGACAGGTCTACCGCAATGTGTGAATTGACGTGAAATGCGCTTTGAAATGTCAGGGGCTTTCTTTTGCGCCTCGCCCGAAACACGGGGAAACATCGTGCTCAAGCCGCTGGGCTACTAATGAAGGACATGTCGCGTGAAATCTAAAGCTGAGTACATTATCTAAAATTATAAAAAATGCACAAAAGCTAACTAAACGTTCAGTGGTAAGTCAGACTCAGTGAACTGAGTCATTTCAGTAATTTCTCATAAGTTTATGAAATCTAAGTCTGAGAATTTCACCATAAATTTGACTATGTTTATGTCGCATGTATGCACATTTGTATATTTGTAAATGAATTTAACGTATCATACAGTGGTAAACACCTAATGCAGGGAAGAGGTCTGAAAGTTTCTAAAAAAATTGAGTTAAGGCAACATTAAATTTTCAGTTCTGAAATCTAACGTTCACTTGTCATTTCACAAACAAATGCGTTTTTAGCTCTATAATTTGCTGAGGTCTCTTATGGTTTTGGTTTCTATAGCACGCAGTCTTTTTATCACCAATGTTAATATCTTAGGTTTGAGCAAATGATGACGCGCAGTGCTTATTGAATAACTCAGTGTGATAAGTGGGGCAAAATGAGCAATTTAATATATTACATGTATATAATATTATTAAGAATTTTAAGGTTTAATTCTATTTTTGTATAGCTCCTATTTTGCCCAGTGTTGTACCGCCGAGTCACCCATTGAAATATGATTGGGACATCCTAGAAGACAAATGTGAATTGCTCCTCCATTGTAAAATTCATTCCTTATTTTGAGATATCATGTTTTTCATGTATTTATGAATTTGATGTAATGAATGATCTTATGCAACGTGTACATTTTGTTGTCTCGAAATGTATAGGAAATTGTACTAAGTGGCGTGTGGTAACAGTGTGACGTGGGGCAGGATACTGCAAAAATTATACTCCCATGAAAACGACAAAGAAGGAAAAGCGAGTTCAGTGGTGTGTGTAGCAGTTATTAATATGCCTTAGGCGAAGAGCCTTTGAACTGATATGAATACAACGTTTCTGCTAGTCACTGAGTGGCATCACTCCGCATCTGCAGAAGTTGTTGAGGCTTTAACCACACTTTCCTGGCTCGTGATGCACTCAAATTCCACAATTGGAGAAATGTAGGAAAACTTGATTGGAAAACTCAGCTCGTTTCAAAGATTGACAAAATGAATAAACCAATGAAAAACTTATGGATAAAGAAACCATCATGAATGTCAATTTTGGCATTACTTACAATTACTTCTAACTCTTTGTGCGAACAAAGTACTTTTTACATGAGCTTTAGAAAGTAGATTTATTCAATCACGCATGACGTAATCAAAATATTTGGTATCAAAATACAAAATGATATGTAATTACCGTTATATTAGCATTATTGTAATAAAATGATTATTTTATTAAATTAATTATTGCGGTGGAAGATGGGTCCGCTTTATTAAAATAAAAACTCTGTCATATTTTTTTGGTTTCGCTTATTATGAATCTAACATATTATAATTATTACCCAAAGGCATTAAAAGTATTAAAGTATTGAATATAGCGCTTGCTTGGGATTTATTAATGAAGTTGATGCATACAACAGACCCTCTGTGTTAAGTTAGCATCTGTGCTTGCAGATAACGTTCTATACCGTCAGCTGGTTATTTTATTTGGTTTCATTTGTTTTAGATTAACAGCAATTGCTCCATTTATAGACTTCAATGTAAGAAGAAAATGTCAAACTTTGATATCTGAGCTACATAGTAGTGTTAAAGACAGATTAAGGTTTGCATGTCAGAAAACGTAAATTGAATGAAATCCAGCTCATATTCGTTCACAATTGCTGAAGATTAGTATAAATAACACCTGTCATAGAACCTTTGTATGAATTACCGTAGTTTTGGTGAATAATCTGGACAATTAAACTCAACAAATAGCAGTGACGTCGAGCTGCAACAGGCCGTTCCAAATGTCGATCAGCCGTTAGCCGAAGGTCGCGCGGAGTTTAGTCCGTTAGATCAATTAGTGTGCTCTGCTGTCTTGCGACGGTTAGCACATAACCGCGATTCGCATTTGCAAAATTTTTAATACTCACGGAATAACGCTATTCCTGGTAACATGTGTTTGATTATTTTTCTCATAAATTAACAATTCATGACGTATGGATCTCAAACTTTCAACACACCATTGTAAGTACTAAATCCTACCGTTTGGTACTGTGATAATGAAGCTAGGAAGTATGGACTTGCAATCCTAACACAATCTTTAAATGAACAAGTAATACATCCTAGTAATACAAGTTTTAAAAGTTATGCTGCACTGGCAAGGTATGTATGAATGAACTAATTTCTGACTCCGTGGTAGGATAAAGTAGCCTTGATCAACACATCTAAGTCTGTGGGAGGATAATGCAGGTGAATCCGGGTCAACCTGCATGGCTTGTATATTTTCGACTTTCTTTAAAGCACTAAATCATTTGAAATACAATTTTGTAGGGCTTCATCTTTAGACCTATCAAAGACACTTAGAGCAATTTAGGATTATGAGCTCACATTTTTTTAAACTGTGGTCATTGTTAGCACTGTGGCCTTTAATATAACTTTAAGCAGTTACTATTACTATATACACATTCATCTGATAATCTTATATAAGTGTTATTTTTTGCTGCTTTGATTACATTGAATTATATACATACCAAAGCAATTCTTCAATTAACTTCTCCACCGCCAGCTGTTCTCTTTCTTTGGTTTATGTGTTTAAGATCAATTTAAAGGTTACAATTTTCAACCCAATGCCATCTGATATCTTTTAAAGTATTAATTCATTGCTGCTTTTTAATTAATCTTTTTATACATACCACAAAAATTCAGTTTATACGGTCAAATTTATCATTTTTGAGTAGTATTGTTATTCTGCAATAAAGTTCGTTATGATTCATTTTAAAAAGAAAACACAGTTGTAAATATCAATTGCTATGCACAGTATGACAGAAATTTCGTTAAAAATGAATATTACTATTACTAATGAATAACACTTTCTTGTATATTTATCGTTTGTCTTTGAATAGCAAACATTATTGCTCATAGTACTGAATTGAGAAATATTGTCAAAACATTTAATCACGCAGCTGTCACGATATGAATTACCCACAAATATTATTCATGTTTTAGCATTTATTTAGAAAAGAATCTGA
>JZLH01S0429082.1:14071-25929 GCA_001188425.1 Eucidaris tribuloides
AATGCCCCATAGAGAATAGTGTTATAAACATCAAATATAAAAAAAAAATTATAGAAAAATTAAAGATTGATTAGGATAGGTTGGAATCAACACTGTGTGATAGAACATGTATTCTTCGATGAAATAATCTGCACAAGATATGGGTTTGACCTGCGTTTCCTCAAGGGAATTCCCCTCAAAGAGAACCCTAGCATGATCATCGCGATCATGCCTCTTTGCCGAACTTTCAAAGCCATATTCATGAGCACGACATTCAGTTCCTGCACAATCCATTATTTTTTTTTCATTCAAACAGCAATGACGATTTACTTAACCCCTATCAGAAAATACGATTTTTTTTAATCGTTTCGTTGGGTTGATTGAACATTTCTGGATTCCTAAGGTAATTAAACGTGTGCAACCTCAATCAGAACTGCTACGTGAACGAACGCTGTTATCACATGACTTCTCGAAGCGCAATCTTTTCGTAATAATGGATAGAATTATCTGTGTGTAGAATACGTTTGAATTGATTGACAACTTTTAGAAAACGGTGAGTTTGTACTGGTCATTATATTTTCAGTATCAGCCAGATCAATTGGGCGAAAGGATTTAACAACGAAACTTCGTGGTTATTTTAGTACATGAGCCAATTGGCATTTAAAAAAAAATACATAATTATGGTTTATCTTTAAAATTACAAAAAAGTTGTGTCACATTCGTTCTGATTTCATTTTCAATTTATTATTAAATGGGCATAATTTTCGCGGGGGTGACCTCACACGGTCAAGAAAGCAGGTAACGTCATACCGGGACGCTGGTAACATGATGAAATCACATCGCTAAAATTTCCGGAGTGCAAATTCAAGTCATGCACTCCATATCCCCCATTGTGTCAGTAAGCGGAGTTATCACTGAGTGAACAATGCCCTCTTTGGTCACTCATCCTTATGCCAGAACTGGTGGTGTTGTGTAAACATTACTCCAGATATCAAGCTAGGATATCGGTGGAGGGGGGGGGGGGTCTTCATTGCCTCTGTGTCAGAAATGCAATGTTTACCTTCGGTGTGTTCTAATCAGAAACAGCGTTTAACCGTTATTTACCAGCGTAAGTATCCCAGGATTCGCGGAAAACTCTATCCTGTAGAACAACGCGATGCGTAGTTGAAGTAAACCGTCATCTGTACGAAGATACGGTTTCTCCAAACCACCTTCCACAGCAGTGGTTATTTGGGCAGTGTTAATCCGTTTAACTTTTCTGTAGAAACACACACTACGGAAAGCGTATCGGGTCTCTGCGGAAGTAGGGATCACCGTGTGTGTGAAAATACGTGCTGTGACTGCATATTTTGGACCAGTATATACCACACAATGCATGCGAGGTCAATAGGTTGAATTTCCCGATTTCGCGGTTGATGCGGTTATTTGCGACGCGATCGAGTTATCGGTTTATTATTTCGTTCTGATAGAAACAGTTGGTTTAAGGTCATATCGGTTTTCGACTTCCGGAAAAGTAACCCGTTTCCACAATTTTTCTGTAGACACTACGCTGATTGTTTCTCACTCGGAAGGTGATTAAACCGATCAACATGGTGGGAGTACCTCATCAAAACAGTACCGAAATGACAGTTTGTTTTCCGTGTGCCATGTGTTGAGGATTTTTCTCACTCGGAAGAATTAACGAAGCGTTTGCGGGTATTGAATACCTGGAAACAGTCTCGTTCATTTCAGTCTCTACAAGTTATCTGTCAATGTATACAATACAAACTACTACGTTTTTGCTCGACGGTTTTGAAAGTGTTCTCTGCGTAGTTTGAATCAAAGTTGGCTAATTCTTTCCATCTCTCACAGACACACGAGGTTCGAAACCGTCTGAACTCACCGTCAAGCGACGATCACAAGATAGGTTCAACGTCACTTGGCAACCGCCTTCAAACTACCACGACTGCATCATGGGATACGGAGTGACGTGGACGGATGGGTCTGGGGCTGAGCATCACGTGACGGTCTTGGGAGTGAACTCGGTGGAGGTCGAAGGTCATCCGCTAAGAGTTGCCGTAACACCGCTGATCAGGAATGGATACGAAAACCGGGATATTGGTGTCACACTCTACTACAAGAACGTGTCAGGTAAATCTGGTTTTCTTCTTTTTAAAGTTATTATGGACTGCAATTAGTTTCGAATAATCTTGTCTATAAAATGTACATTGGTTATATGTAACCGGATGAAAAGAAAAATTCCCATCGTCTGGTTGTTTCGTTTTTTTTGAGGGATTTCAAATCTAAATTTTAACATCATTTTATCACCTCCTACTAATGCACCGTCCTTAATTTAAGGCAATAATTTGAAATCAGAATTGATACATTCGTGTGTGTATGTGTGCGTGTGTGTTTCAAGATTCTTTTTTATGTGTTTTTAAATTTTTATTTTCTCTTTTTCCCTTTTAATCTCCTTTGTCATAGTAACTGTGTTTACATTATTTTATACTTTAATTTGCAACCTTCATTGATTTGGGAATCACTCTACAATAAAGCAACTTGCTTTTTTGGTGAATTCTCTGTCACATTTTAATGTAAATGGTTGTTATTTTTATGAAATGAATAAAAATTGAATTTAATTGAATTAACTACAAAAATAACCCTTCGCCGCAAATATGAGAGCTAACAGGATTAAAAATAATAATCAATGCATCAAATCTTTTTAGGAAACGAGCTAGGATTCAACCCCTGGTTCATTCTCCTCGTTGGCGTCGCCATCATCGTCGTGGTCGTCCTCGTCCTCGTAGCAGCCAAGTGGAAGTACATCCGGGTCAAATGGTTGAAACCTCATGTCAAAGAATTCAACTTCGACTTCGACAATAACAAAATTCTGGTAAGACAAATTGGTTGTTGAAAGCCCTTTGATTTGTTTTCATTCAAATTTGTTATATTTCAAATCAATTTCTGCTGTTATTGCACAATAAAAAAAAAGAAATTTCATTTAATTAGGAGTGAACTGTTTCATATCAAATTGAGTATATCAATGATGTCGCATTGTGTACCAGAGACTTAAAACACTTCGATGATTGCAATCACAAAAGTGATTAAGTGAAATTAAGAAAAAAATAAGCTTTTATCCGTAAAGTATTACAAACATGAACATCGAATATCCTAGCGGCAGGATATGAAGATTAGGTCGGAAAATAAACGTGATTGCAATTAGTTCTTTGGAGTTTCTCTTTATGAAAATTTCAAGTTTGGTATTTTCGTCACCTATTTTGCATCTAACAAGGTATTATCATCCTTAACTAAAATGAGAATTCGACCTAAATTAGCCTTTAACTTTACACTTTTCCCTTTTTTTCGTGTAGAAACAAGTGTATGACAGACAGGTATCCTATGAGCCTTGTAAACGTACAGAGCAAGAGGTCTTCGATCTCCCAACACCTGGTATCGATCCGTCTGGCGGACTCCCATTTTGGAGTCCCGATCACACGATATCGATAGTCGATTCATCGCATCAGCGTTTCAGTGGGTATCCGGCCAACCTGTACCAAAGGGGCGATCACCTCGTGGACGATATCGATGAGATCGATCTAGCGGAGGTCATGACCGAACTACTCCACAAGGAGCAGGAGACGGACGACGGGCAGACCAGTAGCAAGGCGGACTCCGCGATCGATACTCTATCGAACGATGATGAAAGGGATTGACCGTATCGGGAGAGAGCGATTACATATTGCATGCCGATATTCACAAGCATATTCATACGATTAGCCTATCGGTGACTACAGTAAGACGGCGTTGTTGGTGATGACGTAACTACCCCTCAGACAAACCCGGGTGCAGACTGGACTTCGGATGCAGCACTAGACTGTCAATGGAATGCTTCTGATAAATGTAAAGTAAAGGGTCACCAGTCTGTGAATGTTCCAAGACATAAGGCTGAGTTATCGCCATATGTGCCACACTGGCAGATTCAGTCGTCACCCGATTCTGGGAAGGACAGTGATTCGATCGCTGATTACTCGAAACAGGGGATTGCCGGGGAGCCGTGTAATCAAAAGGCAGATAATCACGTTAAATCTCATTTACAACAAATGCTTGAAACACCGGACCCTAAACTGGACCTATCCGGCAAGCACAAGGACTTTAAAAGTTCCAAACTCTCGGACGCCGCGCCAGAAATTTGTGAAATGGTCCATTGAAAATGATCTGAACAAACAGCACCTGCGAAAAATAGACGGATCGGCAGTTTTCATTTAGTTTTAATGTTTCGAGTTGGTTTTAACCAGCAGCGATCCGGTTTTTGTATTTGAAAGGACGCACACCACGGGAGACTGTTGATGAAATGAAAGTAACTTTATGGTGATGATGCCCCATCATATGACCTTGTAAAACGCTGGCATCGTGAATTCAAACATGGTCGGAACTCTGTGGAAACATCTCCCAGATCTGTTCGCCCCCCTTCTGCCATTGATGAGGCATCTGTCCGTCAAGTTGAGGCTGCCATTTTGGAAGATCGACGCATAACTCCATTTCACACTTGACTCAGTTCAAACACCTGTAAATCGGAAACCACAATTAGTTCAGAGCTGTAATTTGCCACTTAATCTATAGAGAGATCTATATTTGCACATGCAAAATTTCAGCTAGATCAAACAACTGGAAGTCGGTCAGGGGCATTACTTATTGAACGCCCCTCGTATATGGATACATAATTACATTAACTATGAATGTTAGACAGGTCTACAGCAATGTGTGAATTGACGTTGAAAATGCCTTTGAAATGCAGGGGCTTTCTTTTGCAGCCTCCCAGAAGCACGGGGAAACATCGCTCAAGCCCTTGGGCTACTAATGAAGGACATGTCCGTGAAATCTAAAGATGAGTAATTATCTAAAATTAAAAAAAAATGCACAAAAAGCTAACTACCGTTCAGTGTAAGTTCCAGACTCAGTGAACTGAGTCATTTCAGTATTTCTCTATTAGTTTATGAATACTAATCTGAGAATTCACCATAAAATTTGACATGTTTATGCGCATGGTATGCACATTTGTAATTTGTAAATGAATTTCACGTATCATACATGGTAAACACCAATGCAGGGAAAGAGTCTGAAAGTTTACTAAAAAAATTGAGTTAAGCAACATTTTAATTCAGTTCGAAATCTAACGGTCACTGTCATTCCACCAAACAAATGCGTTTTTAGCTCATATAATTTGCTGATGGTTCTTATGGTATTTGGTTCTATACACCAGTCTTTTTTACACAATGTTAATATTTAGGTTTGCAAATGAGACCCAGTGCCTTTAATATGAATAACTCAGTGGTGATAAAGTGCAAAATGACAATTTATATATATACATGTATATATATATATAAAATCTTTAAGGTTTAATTTCATTTTTATAGCTCCTATTTTTGCCCAGTGTTGTACCCCGAGTCACCCATTGAAATTAGATTGGGACATCCAGAAGAAAAGTGAGATTGGCTCCAGTCATTGTAAAATTCATTCCTTATTTGAGAATATCATTGTTTTCAATTGTATTATGAATTTATGTAATGGAATGACATTATGCAACGTTTACATTTTGTTGTCTCGAAATGTATAGGAACAATTGTACTAAGTGGCGTGTGGTAACAGTTGTGACGTGGGGCAGGGATACTGCAAAAATATACTTCCCATGAAACGACCAAAGAAGGAAAACGAGTTCAGTGTGTGTGTAGCAGTTATTACAAGTGCCTTAGCGCAAAGCCTTTAACTGATCATTGAATAGCGCGTTTCTCTAGTCACTGAGTGGCATCACTCTCGGAATCTGCAGGAAGTTGTTGAGGCTTTTAACCACACTTTCCTGGATCGTGATGCACCCTCAAAATCCACAATTTGGAGAAATGTGAGGAAACTTGATTGGAAAACTCAGCTCGTTTCAAAGATGAAAAAATGAATAAAACAGATGAAAAAACTATGAATAAAGTCACGAAATGTCAATTTGCATTACATTTAACAATTACTTTCTACTGTGCGCAAAGTACTTTTACATGACCCTTTAAAAGTAAGATTTATTCAATCACGCATGACGTCATCACAACATATTTGGTATCAAATACAAAAGAATATGTATTAACCGTTATATTACATATTGTAATAAATATGATTATTTTATTAAATTAAATATTGCGGGTGGAAGATGGGTTCCGCTTTTATTAAAATAAAAACTCTGTATATTTTATTTGGTTTCGCTTATTATGAATCTAACAATTATGAATTTTATACCCAAAGGCATTAAAAGTATTAAAGTATTAATATATGCTGCTTGGATTATATTGACTTGATGCATACCAACAAACCCTCTGTTAAGTTAGCATCTGTGCTTGCAGATTAACGTTCTAACCGTCAGCTGTTATCTTTTATTTGGTTTCATTTGTTTTAGATTAAAGCAATTGGCTCATATTATAGAGCTTCAATGTAAGAAAAAATTGTCAAACTTTGATATCTGAGCTACATAGTAGTGTTTAAAGACAGAGTAAGGGATTTGCATGTCAGAAAACGGTAAAATGAATGAAATCAGCTCATATCGTTCACAATGTGAAGATTAGTATAAATAAACACCTGTCATAGAACCTTTGGGTAGAATACGTAGTTTTGGTGAAAATCTGGACAATTAAACTTCAAAATTTACAGTGACGTCGACGTGCACAGGCCGTTCCAAAATTGTCCGATCAGCCGTTAGCCGAAGGTCGCGCGGAGTTTAGCCGTTTAATCAATTAGTGTGCTCTGCTGGTCTTGCGACGGTACACATAACCGCGATTCGCAATTTGAGCAAAATTTAAACTCACGGAAAGAACAGCATTCTGGTAACATGTCGTTATTAGTTTTTCTCATAAAATAACAAATTCATGACGTATGGATCTCAAACTTTCAACACACCATTGTAAGTACTAAACTACCGTTTGGTATTGATAATGAAGCTAGGAAGTAATGGACTTGCAAATCCCTAACACAATCTTTAAATGAACAAGTAAACATCCTAGAATACAAAAGTTTTAAAAGTTATGCTGCCACTGGCAAGGTATGTATGAATGAACAATTTCTACTCCGGTGGAGGATAAAGTAGCCTTGATCAACACATACTAAGTCTGTGGGAGGAAATGGGCAGGTGAATCCGGTCAACCTGAGTGCTTGTATATTTTCACTTTTTTAAAGCACTAAATCATTTTGAAATACAATTTGTAGGGCTTCATTTTTAGACCTTATCAAAGACACTTAGAGCATTTAGGATTATGCAGCTCACATTTTTTTTAAACTGTGGTCATTGTTAGCCTGTGCCTTTTATATAAATTTAACAGTTACTATTTACTATATACCCACATGTATCTGATAATCTTATAAAGTGTTATTTTTTGCTGCTTTGATTACATTGATTATATACATACCAAAGCAATTCTTTCAAATTAACTTCTAACCGCCAGCTGTTATCTTTTATTTGGTTTTATGTGTTTAAGATCAATTTAAAGGTTACAATTTTCAAACCCACATGCATCTGATATCTTTTAAAGTATTAATTCATGCTGCTTTTATTATATCTATTTTATACATACCAACAAAAATTCAGTTTATACAGGGTCAAATTTATCATTTTTGAGTAGTATTGTTATGCTGCAATAAATTCGTTATGATTTCATTTTTAAAAAGAAAACACAGTTGTAAATATAAATTGTAATGCACAGTATACAGAATTTCGTTAAAAATGAATATTACTATTACTAATGAATAACACTTTCGTTGTATATTTATCTGTTTGTCTTTGAATACAAACATTATTGCTCAATAGTACTAATGAGAAATATTGTCAAAACATTTCAATCACGCAGCTGTCACGATATGATACCCACAAATAATTATTCATTTTTACATTTTTATTTAGAAAAGAATGTGAGATATGCCTTAACTATGTTTCGTCGAATAGACGCTAAATGATAGTTACGAAATGTGCGTAAATGTTGTTTTATCCAATAAAACACGGTAAGTCATGCATTTGAAATTCATTCTTGTTGTAAGAGTGATGATTGCAATACATATTTAATTATCGTTGTTGTTTTCAGCGGTTTGAAAAAAAAACTCTTCATTTAAAAGAAATCTTAATTAATGGATTTAGAGAGTCGGTGTAACCCGCTCACGATTTCATCTTAACGTGGATCAAAGACAAACATTTAGATTGGTGCCTATACGGAAATAATGTGACTGTTCTGTTCTAAGCGCAAAGCGTCTACAATAATAATTCTGATAAACTATCAGACAGACAGAACGATAATTATTTCATAACACCATGTATAAGTTTGATTCTTATTTTACACACATTAATCATGATATTTCTTGTATAAACATATTGTAAAGGATTGGAAACGTGTGCAATTGAATACGCAAATTATGTACAGTATAAGGATTGTATATTTGTGTATAGATTTTCCGAAACGGTATTCAGTTGTAGTAATACTAGTAGGTTAATAAACTGATAGAAATTATGATAATTTTTGTCTGTATTTGCCTTTTTGTTTGTTTTATCATGATGTTCAATACGTATCATCTATTTTGGAGCAAACTGGTGTTGAATAATGCCACTGCAACTGATTATCAAATTTCAGTGACTGAATGAATGGGGCGGGCCAGGATAAAATCAAATTTCGTGTGCCCCCAGGTACCCAGTGGCGTATCTAGAGGGGGGCAGAGGGGGCACGTACCCCGGGGGCCACTTTAAAGAGGCGCAAAAAAAAACGCAAAAGAGAGAAAAAGAAAGGGGAGAGAAGGAAGAAAAATTATGATCCAAAGTGGTTTCGGGTTAAAAACACGAAAAGTTGTCTAAAGCTCAGTCGCTCCACTAACCTCGCACATTTTCTTTAACGATTTCGTAATTTCACACCCAATTATCTATGCAATTGCAAAATTGTTTTTAAGAAAATGTTCACAAATTTTTACAAAATAGTAGGCTAATTATAGTTGCCTTGCTTGATATCATAAGTTCATCAACCTCTTAAATACCTCGCCGGAATATACGAAATTGAATAGTATTTTGAATAGTATTTGAATAGTATTGAATAGTATTTTGATGAGGTTCAAGATTAAAAAAAAAAGAAATCTTGAATTTTGGTTGCCTTACTAAATTTGTGGAAAATGTTTGCTAATTTTGCGCCTCATTTGAGGAAGTATCATTCAACAATCTGGATTTTAAAAAAACGTTCGATTCCCGTGTTCCTTCCTAATTTTCGTACGGATCAAATGCACAAGAAATTGCGTTTTGATGGTTACAATTGCAAAGACAATCTACTGCTCGGTCACTGTGCTCCCTCATGTGTACGTCCATACATTCACGCGGAGAGAAGGCGAGGGGGGGGGGGGGGCGCAATTTCATTGTTTGCCCCGGGCGCCATAATCCATAGATACGCCACTGCAGGTACCCCCACAAAATCATGAAGGAAAAAATCCTAGCTACACCACTGTGCGAAAAACCCATGATTTTCTGGGGCAAGCGCCCCACTGCCCCCTGTGGTGCCGCCCCTAAATGAATGAATCAATCAATAATCTATCATTTAAAGCAGTTCTATTAAGTCTTTGGTCGCCAACTTGATGTACGATGTCGTGTGACAACAATTTGAGGAGCCAAAATGACTAACAAGCTAACTACAGTGATACAGTGATACAGTGATACAGTGATTACAGTGATACAGTGATTTTATTTCTTGAACGGCCCATTCAGGGGCATGGAAGAAATACAAGTGAGTAACAACAAACTTTAGTACAACAAATATAGATATACATAACAAAAAAAATGTAAGAATAATGAGCTCTTACAGCAAACAAGTAAAGGCAAGAATTGATTAAAATAAAATATATGGACTAATAACATGGCATAAAAACGTCTAAACTATGTACACTAATTTACAAAAACAAACAATATATCAACGTGTAGTGCATTGAAATGGAAAGACAAAACAGTTACTTGAACTTCTAGCTAGCTGAAACTCCCTTTACGTCGAAATACCGGATCGCGATCCGGTGCTGATCCGTGCTGATCCGGATCGGCACTCCTTAAACCCTTTCACATTGATTTGAAAACACTGTGTCAACACCGCATCAGCTCCGCATCAAATCTGTGGGTCCCATTCATAATATCAACTTCTCGTCTCCCGATTTGTTGACACCACAGGTGATTTGATTTGATCTGGATCAAATTAACCCCGGTCAATTTAGGCCGGGTTAGGTCACTTCACATTGAATTTTAGTCGGGTTCTGATCCGGAGCTGATGCGGAGATGAAACGGAGACAGATGTCAATGTGGAGGCGATTTCACTAACGAACGAATTAAATAACTAACTAATTATATAAGTAAATACATAAGTAAATAATTCATTTCATTTTATTTCATCTATTTCCATCATTAATTTAAAAAATACATAAGATAGAGGAGACAGCAAGAAAAGCAAAAAGCTCATAGCTGCCACCTTAAGTATCAAAATACAATTCTGTTAAATATGATAGAACGGATGATTTCACAGCTAACAAATAGATTCAATCAATCAATCAATCAATCAATCAATCAATCAATCAATCAATCAATCAATCAATCAATCAATCAATCAATATATCAATAATTATAGAAATAGTTTAATATACAAAAAAATAAGTAAATAAAAATAGATAAATAAATAAGTGAATAACAAAATAAATATTACTTAAAACACGAAAGATCGGCAGGTCAAGAAGGCGGCGTTTCCACCATTCAAAAGTATTCTCGATGCTGGCGGGGGGGGGGACCCTCGACCGATCCAGGGGAACCCACCATACGAATCCTGTGAAGGGGGGGGGGGTATCTTGTGCCCAAAAAGCGAGGTTTTAAGATACCGAAAGTAGTGTGAATAAAAACAACAACAATAATTCCGGAGGCGGGGAGTGGGGGGGGGGAGTGTGTCTCGGGTCCTTAAACCACCACCACCCCTTCACTTCATTGACGTTGATTTTGTACTTGATATATTAGTTGCCTCATTGCAACAATAATGTCAACTATGTTCATGCCTCCCCGCCGAAGCAATCCTTATTTCCGTTTGACCCAGCCTTCAACTGATAGCCCCAGATCCATTTCTCGTTTAGGGCGGTTTGATTTCATGCGATGAATGTTAATCGGCTGCGAGAGACCTATATAGGCCCTAAACACGTAGAGAGCAGTGTTGACTCAATAATAAACCCCGAAACCATTTCGGCTCCATTTGATATGGTATACGCTGTGGCGTAGGGGAGGGATCTCTCGATCCAATGTTGATGATTGTGCAACCCACATACGTTCAATATAAAACAAAACGTGAACATCACACTTTGTAAATACACCAAGTTTTTACTGTAGCTCCAAGGTTTTTAGAGCAGAAAGTTACATTTCAGTGGTTTTTAGTATTCATATCACCCCTATTTAATACCAATCTTTAGAATTAACGTTTTAACCAAATTAAAAGGTCATCTGCAAGTACAAATAACACTGCTTTGGGAAAACGACTGCAGGTCTACTTTACATCTTTTAATGAACTTATCACGGGGAGGCGTACGTTTAACGCCCAGACTGCATGAGTCTACGTAGCAGTACTGTTTCTCTCTCTGACACACACACACACACACACACACATACACACATACACACACACACACACACACACACACACACACACACACACACACACACACACACACACACACACACACACACACACACACACACACACACACACACACACACACACACACACACACACACACACACACACACACACACACACACACACACACACACACACACACACACACACACACACACACACACACACACACACACACACACACACACACACACACACACA
>JZLH01S0429082.1:26104-37157 GCA_001188425.1 Eucidaris tribuloides
CACACACACATACACACACATACATACACACATACACACACGCACACATACACACACACGCACACACACATACACACACATACACACACTCACACACATACCCACACATACAAACACCTATACCCACACACATACACATGTACACACACGCACACACACGTGCGCACACATACACACACACACACTACACATACACACGTACGTACGCACGCACTTTACACACACACATACCCACACAAATGCACACATACACAAACCTATACCCACACACATACACACACGCATACACACACGCACGCAAAAAATACACCACACACACACACACACACACACACACACACACACACACACACACACACACACACACACACACACACACACACACACACACACACACACACACACACACACACACACACACATATGTACGCACGCACCTGACATACACAAGCACACACATAGAAAGGGATATTAATAGACGTCACCAGCAATAAATCATATCTATTCAGTCTCCCCTGTCATGCCAGATTCAGATCAACCCGATCACATACAAACTGCTTTCCGCTATTCACAGCTGTTGTGATGCTCAAAATATCGTCGGAGTGACACGTAATGTTATAGCCAAGAGGTCATGACTTCTTTACGTAGATCAGTGTGTTTCCCAGCACCTCAACTCCAAAATGACTTCTCCAGGTGTTAATGATCGACTTCGAGTGATACATGTATAAGTGTAGTTGTATGAGGACAGAACTTATACACTCATGCTCATAATTATGGAATATTTTGTTTGATACATAAGTTCTTTCTCCTATATCGTCCAAAATTTTCAAGACATGTGTTAATTTCACAAAAACGCAGTATGTGAAGCATTTGGATTTCATGAGATGACTAAAGTAAAAACTAGAATACGTTTGAGCGATATAACAATTATTTATTTTTTTAAAAAAATTCACAAAAAATCATGAAAAAGTATTAAATTAAAGTAATAAGAAAAACCAACACAAAAAACCGATAAATTTTGGTCTAATGTCATTTATCATTAAATTAACATCAGAATTGTCTATTACAAGTCTATTAACGCGCGTAATCACCACGTGACTCAACAACAACAATAATACCGCCATTTATAAACACAGGTTTTAGCGTTGAGTCGGACGCTACAAAATGCTCAGCATTACTGAAATACTTAGATTATAATTGTTTTACCTGGGGTGAGCAAATATTAATCCCAGATGTACCGTTCACAGAAAAATTGCAACTTCTAAAATGTCTTTTAAGTATTCCATAATTATGAGCATGAATGTATGACTTTATGAATACCTGATGTCTTGCAATTCTGTTTGTGAGTTGAAATAGTAGAAATATTCTTTCACAAACCGGGAAATGCGCCACTTTCTAAGTGCCGCCGAATTCCATTTCTTGAAAATATTATTTCGAAGCCGAGAAAAAAAAATCATCTCTTGTCTTGTAAGTACTTAAAAGTTCGTTGGCATTCAATTTTGTATTAAAACGGTCTGGAAACATTGTTGAAAAGATTGTATGGACAAACCACGTGGACAAAAACCCCAACCTAGTACAGCCGATGTAAACGGCGTTGTACACACTGCGACAACACTGTGAAGTGCAAACTAGCTACTTCACGGTAATTTGGTATATAATTGTTATTTCTTTATGATTAGCAAATCAGTTTTATCATAAATACCGACAGTCTGATAGCCAAGACTGGTAAACCTTATGATGGCGAGTTTTGCTTACACTGTGAGTTTAGCTCAAGCACAAATTGCTTTTCAATGTGACTTTTCTACACGCTCGTGTTTCTAAAACCCTATAGGTGCAAATTCCCCATGACATCATAATTGACGAACAAAAGGAAATTTGCAGAACTAGAGAGTGTGAAAAAACAACAACAGAAAAACGGTAAATGAAATGAACCTTAAATTCCTTGCTGAATAAAAAAAAACATTTTCTGTGCAGTTATTCTAGCAAGTAACAAATTTCTGAACAAGGCCATCAATCAATGGATTATCTGCGTTTTAATTTTCCTCGTCTAAAGAAGATAGCAAAGTATCGGTTTATAGATACAAGGCTTGTGCTTTTTAGCGTAATTTTTGCGACAAATCCCAAAGTAAAACAACTTATTATGAAAAGTTTAACTCTTTACATGCCAAAGTCGCAGATCTGCACCAAATAATTAACATAAAGCCCATAGAGGTTCGAATCTTCTGGCATGTTAAGAGTTAATCATGCACTATACAGGGTAGCCCAGAAAAAAACCCGGAAGTTACATTTACGGTTATTTCTCAAGGTAATTAATTTCTACCGGACGCCATCAAATAGGACGCCTCATTACCGTTTACCGCTAAAAAGCTGATACGCACTGCTTTGCAAAATTGCCTGTAAGATGAAAACTACTGAACGAAAATGGACGACCCAAGTATTGTACAGCTCAGAAAAGAATACACTATCAGATAAAATACAGTACAGTGTATTTCTTTTGGATAATGAAGGAGAAAAATCACCATATTGAATAAATTTAGTGTTCCATTTATTCTAGTGCAGACAATGTGACTTATCTTAACCGCATAATGTTCATGTGGGTAATATGTAATATAATTTATTGTTTTCCGTGTATAAGGGGCTAACCAAATAGAAACGCTCTCATCACATTTAAATTGACACTATTCTGTTGATGGACATTTCACATCATGCCTCCATGGGATTGGCTCTAAAAGCCAAACACACAATTAGTGTCCGACCTCCAGTACTATTTTCAACACGTCATGGATTTATCAATAAAAGATCGGATTGGAAGAACCAACGCTTTCGGATTATTCTCTCTTCTTTTCCACTTGTCTCTAAGTTGTCTTTCTCAAACGCAAACACGAAAACACACTCGCAATCACACACGCACGCAAACACAACACACAGACATAAAACACGTACGTAGCTTGAACAACGTATTCTTACGACCATTTTAATATTCACAAATGAATAAATGTATGTACAAAGACTATTAGGGATAACACTGTTTTCTCTAACTTTATCATACACATTTTCATGCAAATATTATTTTGCCTAAAGGCCGACATAATAGAATATAAATTGCATGCCAAATTATTTTCCCTGTGTCTCCTTGACTAATTTGAATCACATGGGAAAATTAGTGGATGATACTGAATTACGAATTAAGGCGATTCGTACATAATTTACATATATAATACTTAAAATGAAAATGAATGCATACACCTGACAATTTTGTGATCCTTACATATAAATGTATATATATGGTAGAGTTTATTTTTCTCTTCATTTAAATATCTAAAAGTATTTTTTTTAAGTAAATGGCAAACAACTTTTGAATATTTGTAACAAATATATTTGAATAAACTCATTGTTGATTACTTGTAGGTATTTTGATTGTGTGTGATTCAATAAAACATACAATTAAAAAAATATATACATTTAAATAAATAATTGTATTAGAGACTGAAAGGTGGTTCACAATTAGGCCTATAATTTTTGTCAGAGTTGATTCATCCCAAAAGACATCAGGTATGAAACGTTTGACATTACAACTAAGCTTTAAAGTACTGCGTAACATTCCGACATGCACTTTTTTTTTTACATGCAAAATACTGTATTATTTTTCCTAAAGGCTCACAATCATAGTAGAATGGAATAGACTCCTCTTTAAACTCATATACACTCTTAAAAATTCCGGCGTCCGTCTGACTTGGAGAAAGGATCCGTTGGGGGCACACTCGGAAAAGGGTCAGGGTTAACCACATTCTGGGTCAAGTTTGACCAAAATCCAAGTCAGGTCGACTCATATTTTGGTCCACCTTGACCCGCAAATTGGTTGAAACTGACCCTTTACCGAGTGTGCCCCCAACGGATTCCTTTTCCGATTCAGTCTGATCCTGGATTTTTAAGAGTGTAAGTGATGAGTTTATGTAACTTTGTTCTTGGATATGGAATAAAAAACACACAAATAAATGAAATGAAAGGAAATAAATGTGTTTACACATCGCATAAACAATCTTGGTAGGGTGACAGAATACTGCAAGAATTCTCATTTAGATCTATTTTGTTCATGAATTGCGACACGACAAGAGATCCTTGACTCATACCGCGCCATAAGCACCCGGAATTTGAAAAATGCTCCCCAAACTAATCGTCACTTTAGTTTGTTCTGATAAGAGTTTTCAGTGTCACGGTCCCTGTAAAACCACTAACACGATGTTTCTAGCTCGGTTCTTAGATCATGTACATGGCATTTCCTTCTACTCCAGTGAATCAATATTAATTTTCAGGCATGTAACAGAGACCCTCTGCCTTTAAATTTTTAAGCAGAATATTGTATTATGAAAAATTGAAAACACAATATTACGTATTTCTAGTAAAATATGCAACAGCGGCTCATACAAGACAAATAAAATAAATTTATTTTTGGTCAATACTAAATATTAACGATAAATAAAGTGATTCGGGCTTTACTGTCAAAGAATAATTAGGCCTATAGTTTATTATTACATTTATACATTTACTCGCATTCCAATTGTAGGATCATTGCCGTAAAATCTCCGGAGAGAAATGATTCTACAAATGTCCTTTGGCTGAGCCACATGGATACAATTCTATGGGTTCTTGAAGAACAAAACTTTGAAGGCACTTCACGGATCCGTCTAGAAAACATAATTAATCTTATAATGAACCTATTTGGGGTTTAAACATAATTAAATTAAAGAACGCATAAAATGCAAGACAAAAAATTCTAACTTAGAAGGTTTTATTTTTATCGAAGTGACGGCCTTTTCCCCACACAGTGCATTATGGTACAGGTATACAGTACCACATGAGATAAACATAATGTCCATAACCGTATGAGAACAACTCCCCTAGAGAACAATTCTCCTGGGGACGATTCTCACCTGACAACTCTCCCGGAGAACGTCTCGCGGAGGACAACTCCCCAGAGGACAACTACCCAGAGGACAACTCCCCAGAAGACAACTCCCCCGAGGTCAAATCGGACTCTTTCATATCAATTTCTAAGCGACCTTTTACTTTCTTCATGGTCTACAGTTTTGCAACACAATGGTAAACTGGAACTAAAACCGTCGCTTTTGGCACATTTTTTTGCCATTGTAACAAATCTACAAGCTTTATATACTATTGAAACGAGATTTATGATAATCAAAGGTTTCTCTTTAAGGTTAGATCAAAATATGTGACCGAAGTCAATGTGATGACACTGGGAATTGATTCTAAAGACTTCCTTTTTGGTAAACAAAATTTCGTGGAAGATCCCCTTTTCCCCCAATTTTTCTGACTTTGCCGCTTCATAAAAGAAAAGTGCGCCATCTATAAATATAATGAAGATAGGTATGTGTAGCGGGAAGTCTGAGGATTCTAAAAATGTAAAAAACAAATTTTATTGGCTAGGAGAAGGCCAGCGGAATTGGCAAAAACCAATCACAAACACCATTTTCTTTTGGTATTCTGACCTTCCCAGCTGGCTAGAAATCAACGCAGTCTTTATTATTATGCGTTCGAGTGTGAATGTGAACAATGACAGCAGTCCGTTGCTTCCTCCTACACAGCACGGTGTGAGAGCAGTGATGCATGACCTGTGCGGAACCTCGTATTTCTCTGCGTTTTGTGCTTAGCAAATTGATATGAAGCTGGAAATGTTGTTTTACTCCGCTGGGGTAGATGTTCTTTGGGGGAGTTGTCCTCCTGGGAGCCGTCCCGAGACCAAGAAGGTCGTAATTTCAACCCGTTGGTCACGGGAACAGGATGTGTCATGTATTAACTTCAAGGGATTTACAGAATCTGGGAGGCAGTGAGTTAACCCTTGCCCTCTGTCCGGGAATGGTGACAACACAGCGCAATAACTACGATGACAAGGCAGAAGCCAATCACGAGGAGAACCACTCCTGGAATAATGGTCACCGTGCGTAGAACAAATGCCAGAATGATACCAACGAGCAAAAAGATGGCCGCTAGTGTTCCAAGACAACTGGATAACACAATAACTCGCCCGAATTCCATGGGAGAGCTGGTCGAACTCTCGGCGGAGAAGTTGCGATTGAGGCCGCTGACTCCCATGGCCATACCGCCCACGCCGCTGGATCCGCTGGTGCCCGATATGGTGCGACCGAGCGGCGGGTAGCCGCGGGACTGGCCCGTTGCACTGGCCCGGCTGGACGTGGACGGGGATCGATGGACGCGCGCTCCCACGCGCGGTGATTGGCGACCGCTCGCACTGGCCGCTGACGTGGAGCGGTGGAGCCGTGCGGATCCAGGTTGATGACCGCCGCCACCAGCTGGGCCGACAGCCGAGGTGGAGCGTTGGAGCCGTGCCCCGCCTGGAGCCGGCGGTGGGAGGCCGATGTCACCGGGTCTGTACATACTGATACAAAGTGCTGAAACAAATCCGAAGGAAAGTTATTCCTCGATAATATGACCCGAAAGTTATTCCTTCAACAGTATATCTCGACAGGTATTCCGATTATGTCCGTGGATGATATGCTATTGGCCTGTCACTCATCTGGACGGGGAAAACAAAAGGAGTGCACACAGAATGACAATTGTCTTGATCTATCACGTCATTTTGAACAATAAATATACATGTAAAGACCGAAGTTTTACGCGTTGTAGATTTTCCGCCGAAATCACGAAATTTGAGTGATAACGCGGGAAACTGCATTTTGAACAAAATTGAAAAAAAAAAATCATGGCTTAATATTCACCCTAAAGTAATATGTATAGGGCCTAAATGAACACAACAAAAAAAGTAACTACCCCTTTTTCAAAATACTATAACTTTTTAAACAAACGGTTTTGGGCAAAATAATTTGGCAAGGGTGTTTCTGCACTGATTGACTAACTTCTGTGTGAAAATGTGATTGATCCGTCAAGTCATGCATGGGTGAGCACGTATTAAAGGCAAAAATGTCACTTTTCAAAAGTCACCAGGGTCATTTCAAGGAATTTGTGATGCAGCATTTTGACAAATTCTGTTTCTGTTTAATGATTAAGCGCTTTTTATGTTGATCATCTATCGTTTGACACCCTTACACCTTTTTGGCACTTTTCGCATATTTCGCGGTTCAGTGAGCTCAATTTAAAAATTTCCGTCCTTCCTCAATTTTGAAATTGTAAAATCCATTAAGTTTATTGAAAAATTGAAATCCGATATTTTTCACCAAATGTATCTTTACATGTTGTACGAACATACGAGGTTGTAACCATGTCATTGTTTAGTGAGAACACTTTATAAATAAAGCAAACAATACCATTATTTACCATTATTTTGCCATAAAAGATGACTCTTGTGACTTTTGAAAAGTGGCATTTTGCCTTTAATGCATGCTCACTCATGCATGGCTTGGCGGATTAATCTTATTTTCACACAGACGTTAGTCAATGAGTGTAGAAATGTTCCTACCAAATTATTTTGCTAAAATTTATTTCGTTAAAAAGTTATGGTAGTTTGAAAAAGGGGGTAGTTACTTTTGTTGTTGTGTGTAGTTATTGAATAAAACTAAACTGATTTACCTAAAAGATGCTCAATAAACAAAAGAAATCACGCGTTACCTGTAAATAGTCCCCAAACCCGATTCAAACTCCCCATGGGCCTAGTAAGCCGTGACATTATCTGTGATTTTTTTCCAACAAGTCGGAAAATTGCAAAATTATAACGCAAAAAACGGAGAAAAACGGAATTCGACATTTGTAAAACGGAAAACTTCGGTCTTTAAATAAATCTTCTGTGATTATTGGAGACACCACACACACGTGCATCAACACCGTGTAATGCGAGATGATGCATCACTAGGCTAATGATGTTGACAATACACAACTTTTATAAACACATTTCAGGGAAATGTCCTTGTAATAATAATAATAATAATAATAATAATAATAATAATAATAATAATAATAATGATAATAATAATAATAATAATAATAATAATAATAATAATAATAATAATAATAATAATAATAATAATAATAATGATAATAATGATAATATACACTAGATAGATACTGTATCAAGATCATGATGAGGTACCGTACTAAAATAAAATATTTCCAAGACTTACACTTTTAATATACGCCTTAAGTGCAGACCTGATTTTTTAAAACTATTATTATTTGTATTAATACCTTGAAAGATATGACACCGTTAACACATCATTAAGAAAGAATGTATGATACGATCGATAACTTGATCTTGCCAACAAAACAAACTAACAAAAACAAAGCCGTTTGACCGTTTATATAACCTTCGTTTTGAAATCTAAAATTTAGTGGGTTATCAAAAATCCCCTTTCTGATTGTTCATTCCAGTATCGTTTGCCAATAATTCCGGTTCTATCTCGAAATGTATTGGCCCAGGTCCCGAACTCTCTCGTAGGCCTAACATAATACAGAATCACATAGCCTGGATGTGATATTGTAAGACTTAAAAGTACTACAGTACCATGTAGAAGTACACAACGCTGCTCTCAGCTATCTCATCATGAGGGTGAAGATGTAAATAGGAGCTCTCATGAGCATAGCTAGAATTTCTGTTGGACAGTGAAGGGATTAAGTAACATAGGCGTACCTAGTATTTCTTAAGGAGGGGGAGGGGTGGTGTGTTATCGTCGATGCAACAAGCAAATAAAAAAGTCATTACGTCCAACGGGAACCCGATTTACAGCCAAATCATGTCAGATTAAAGGTAAATGACATGATTGGTGGTAGTCCTCAACTTGGGCTGAAACTACTCTAGAATCAAGTAAACTATGCAAGAATTCTCCTGTGAAAATCTTGTAGTCAAACGTTGACTCATTCTAAAATAACTTGTGTAACTATCCCTCGCGGCAGCCAAACCTGCTGTGTGGCTCTCTATGAGTCTTATTTTTATCGTGCCCCGATAAAGTTAAAATACACGTATGTTCATGCTTAATTCTCCTTAACCCTTAGCATGCTAAAGAGTCTCCTGTGCACATTCGTACAATTAAATTAAACAATCGTAATGATTATATTTTTTCTTCATTTTTTGCACAAGAGACATTAAAGAAATAGCTAGTTTGCTTAAGTAAGATCTATAGAAAAATAAGTATTTCAATTACCACAAAAGGAAAGCGAAATTTAAAGAAAATGTAAAAAGAACAATTGTCATTATTATCCCCTCAAAATAAATTCAGTGTGTAAAGAGTTAAGTAAACAAATTAGAGACAAATCCTTACAGCTGGGAGATCCACTCCAGCTAGTCCATAGTTGGTATATATTTCAACTCGTTTGGTTCTTGAGGCATTTTCAAGTGTTCCCAATCATGTCACTAACCTTTAAGTCCGGATGGCCAAACAGCGGGGCGACAAGCAAAACATAAACAAACAAACAAACAAACAAAATAGACAATAAAAAATTAACAAACAAAACAATGGTACAAATTGTAAAGTTCAAGGTAAAAAAAAGCAAAATAAAATATAAAAAATAACCCCCAAATTAGTACCAAATTTTCCGTCTATAACGAGGGTCTCCTAGTTTTTTTTTTTATAAAGATAAAAAAGGTATTTGCAATAAAAAGAGAAATTTGGGGATGTTGACACCCCGTTTTCCAAAGAAGGGTGTTTCCTAGAAAAGGGGTGATTTGGGGGTGTTAACACTCCTTCATCCAAAAAAGGATGTTTCCCGGAAAAGGGGTGATTTGATTTGAAAGTTGATGTTCGAACACCCCCAAACACTCCCTCGGGACGCCCATGTTGAGGCAGTATATCCACGACAGTCATGTAAACGGTCTACGTGCCGCTATGTGTTTTCATGTCTCGTGGGGTCATGGCGACAATCAGAGCGTCTACAATGTTTTCTCTGTACATAACTCATGATCAGCATCATGGGAAGTGATCGCGGGGAACGGGGGACGTATCCCCCTCAAATTTTTCTAGAAGAGATTGTTCCACTCCCCCTCGATGTTCTAAACTTAATATATATTTTTTTATTTTGTTAGAATTTTTGATAGATTTTATCTATAATCCTATAAGATAAATGTGATGAAAATAGATAATTAAACTTTATGAAAGCGGGTGGTGGATTTCAAAGTCACAACTTCCACTTTTTAACAATGTAGGCCTAATCCTAGGGGCGTTTTTTTCCTACAGGCGAGGGTATTATTATTTCACCTTTGGTGGTTTCGACCTCCCCCACTCGATCGTTACATGAAATCTCCGTTACTGGTCAGCATAATCTCCCACAGCATCGCAAACTTGTCCCAATTATTAACCCTTCCCTACTGCAGTTAGAAGGTCTTGAACCTTTCATCTTCGCGCGTATTATTTTAAATTTGTAGGATCCACGCCTTAAAAAAGAAATAAGAAAGCGAGTCACAGATATATCGATTTTAAATACCGAACTAATTATCTGTTCATCTTTTCACATATCGATCTATCCATTTCTCTATCCATCCATCGATCTGTTTGTCTAACAACCTATCTATTTAATATATCTTAGTTATATATTATATCCCAATCACATCTACGTAAGACAACATATCATCTATATGTCATTTGTATCTATATTACATATACTAGTTAAAAGCAGATCAAAGTCTGTATAGTTTTAAACATGATTGTTATCAAGATGAGAAGTATAACGATATTGACAAACAACGATTGGACAATTTTGTCACTCACCTCAAGGAACTCAGCATGGATAATCCAGAATGAAAGACGACATCATTGTACCATTCACACTGTACAAAGCTATCGGAAGACTATATTCTACACGACGGCCATCACTGCATACTCGACAATCGCAATACGAGACCAAGCCCTTGCTGCAATGTGGCCTCCTCTATTAAACCAACCCTTCATCATCATCTGTGTAACTCCAAAGAGGCATCTCTAGAACTCAACCCGTATCAATCAGTTAACAGTTACGTCTTCTTCGCCAGCATTCACGGGGTGGATAACACAGGGGCGGCGCCAGGTAAAATCTTGAGGGGGAAAACTCTGGGGGCAAAAATGTCACACCCCTTAAATTTCATGAATCGTGCTGC